>CM037640.1:22307956-22344221 GCA_015227895.2 Colaptes auratus | reverse complement strand
AGAGAAGAGAAGTAAACCAGGTTGGAAGAGACCTTCGAGATTATCATGTCCAACCTATCATCCAACACTATCTAATCAACTAAACCAAGGCAAAAGCACCCCACCAAGTCTCTTCCTAAACACCTTCAGTGATGGCAACTCCACCACCTCCCTGGGCAGCCCATTCCAATGGGCAATCACTCTCATATGAAGAATTCTTCCTACCATCCATAGAAGACAACTGAACTCCTAAATTGGTTTAAGGGAGTACTAGATGAATTTTCTGAACAACCCTGCGCCCACATAGCTTGGGCCAAGACTTGAATCTGTCTCCCCAATACTTGAAAAAAACCTCAAACAAAAAAAGAAAGGAATAATACCAGAACTGTAGAAGAGTGATGATGGTAACTAAAAGCTTTAAAACTTTCTTTAATGTCAGTAACAAGAATCCCATTAAAAGATAGCAAAGTTTAAATATTTAGTAAGGAAAGAAAGAATTTGACACACATCCAAAAGTGTAAGAACTCATACCTTTGGTCTAATTTCTTACTTGTTGAAAATTATGAAAATGGTTCCCATTCAGCATCAACTATATTTCAGCTAATGGGTACCAGGTGCCCACTGATCTGTTCCTGTATTTGTGCTATTATATGAGAGATGATTATGTCACAGAAAATCATTTATTTGCAATTTTGGGCCCTGGAACTAAAAAATAAAGCACATATGACACCTGCCTTAAAAATTCCACCAGTCATCATTCTTTGATTGAATCAAAACAGCTCTGCAATCAAAACAAAGTGAAATTGGGCACTTCATTTTTTTAACAGACATTACTTTACTGATAGCAGTGTATCTCAAATAATTAAGATAACTGTCACTCAGAATGCAGCTTTCTGTTCATATTTACTGACATATTTTCTCTGCCCTCAGCACAGAGTGAGGATGCAGTGAAAATCAGGCTGCATAAAAACTCTTTTAAGAAAGAGCAATGACAGCTGACAACACAAAATTAGTAAGTGTTGGTGATAGTGTGGTGGTTTGGGTTTTGTCTTCCTTTTGGTGCCACCAGATGAATTTCACAGCAAAGAGGCAAAAGGGGCATATTATACATAAGACCTTGCAAATGACAAAATGGCAAAAGACCTTAATTGCAAATGACAAAATGGCAAAAGACCTTAATGGCAAATGACTGTTCCTGTAATCAGCTGCACAAAGGAAAATCTTGATCATACAGAAATCTGTGGAACTCCTCTGGGAGAATGTTTGCTCTGGAAGGCTCTGGTTTCAGGATCTGCATGACAAATTACTTTATAGGACCAATAAATGATAGAGTTTAAGATCCTCAAGGCATCAAATAGAATGTGACAGAAGCTCTTACTCTGCATTTCAAGAGAACAGGCTTATCTTCTTCAGAGATTTGCTTGGCACAGTGTCATGGTATAAAGCCCTGGAGGGAAGAGGGGCCCAAGAAAGCTTGTCAGTGTTCAAGGACCATCTCCTCCAAGCCCAGGAACAGTACATTCCAAGAAGGAAGAAGGCAGGCAAGAGTGCCAAGAGGCTGGTGTGGGTGAACAAGGTGCTGGTGGACTTACCTGGGAAAAAAAAGAAGAGTCTATAAGCAATGGAAACAAAAATGGGCCACTTGGGATGACTACAATGAAGTTACAAGCAGCCAGGGATCAGGTTAAGGAAGCAAAAGTTCAAATAGATTTAAACTTGGTTAGGGACATAAAGGGAAATAAGAAGAATTTTCTAGGTACATCAGGGACAAAAAAGTGGCTAGGGAAGATGTGGCACCTCTCCAAAGGAGAATGGAGACATAGTCATGACAGATATGGAGAAGGCTGAGGTGCTCTGTGACTAGCAAGGGCTCTAGCTGTACTGTCCAAGCTACAGAGAACACAGGTGGGGAGTGGAAAAAAGGAAGATCTGCCCACTGTAAGTGAAGAGCAGATGTGAGACCACTCTAAAGAACCCAAAGGTGTGTAAGTCCATGGGGCCCAATGAGATCAGACCATGGGTCCTGAGGGAACTGGAGATGAAATTGTCAAACCATTGTCATAGCAATCTGGTGAAGCCCCTGCTGACTGGAAAAGGGGAAACATAACCACATCTTCAAAAAAGGGATAAAAAAGGAAGACCCTGGAAACTACAGGCTAGTCAGACTCCCCTCTGTGCCTGGCAAGATGATGGATGAGGCCTTGAGCAACCTGGTATAGTGGAAGGTGACCCTGTCCACGGCAGGGGGGTTGGAACTAGCTTATCTTTAGAGTCTTCCAACTAAAACATTTTATAAATCTATGAATTCTATGGTGAGCTGGTTTTTGCTTACTGGGCAAGTAAGTACTCAACTATAAAGCAGTAAACATGAAGAAGATCTACTGGTTCAAGCAGACTAAGACATGCTCATAGAGCAATGTTTTCATAAAAGGGATATAAGACCAATAATGCACGTGAAACAAGAAATATACACACACTTATATAAGAAGGAAGAAATTTACCTCTCAAGAAAATTGTGAGAAATAAACAAATACATGCAATTCTGGTAGAAATGTTCTAAAATGAAATACAAAATTGTGAATATCTGCAGAACAGATAGATTGGCCACTGGAATGGGCTGCCCAGAGGAGGCAGTGGAGTCACAGTGGAGTCACCATCACTGGAAGTGTTTAAAAAGAGACTGGATGGGGCACTTGGTGCCATGGTTTAGTTGATTAGATAGTGTTGGGTGATAGGTTGGACTCCATGATCTCAAAGGTCTTTTCCAACCTGGTTAATTGTGTATTTGGACAAGAGAACTGAGTCCACATTAGTAAGTTTGCAGCGACACTAAGTTGGGAGCAGGTGTTGATCTGTTAGAGGGTAGGAGGGTTCTGCAGAGGGACATTGGCAGGCTGGAGAGATGGGCATAGTCCAACAGCATGAGGTTTAACAAGTCCAGGTGCCAGATTCCACACACAGGCCACAACAACCCCATGCAGCGCTACAGGCTGGGGACAGAGTGGCTGGAGAGCAGCCTGGCAGAAAGGGACCTTGGGGGTACTGGTTGACAGCGGGTTGGTCTCTTCTCCAGGCAACCAGCACCAGAACAAGAGGACACAGTCTCAAGATGTGCAATGGGAAGTTTAGGCTTGATCCTAGATAGAAGTTCTTCACAGAAAGAATGACTGGCCATTGGAATGGGCTGCCCAGGGAGGTGGTAGAGTCACTGTCCCTTGAAGTGTTCAAAAATAAGACTAGATGAGGCACTTAGTTGATTAGTTAGGGTTGGATTGTCAGTTGGACTTGATGATTCGAAGGTCTTTTCCGATCTGGTTAATTCTGTGCCATTCACAAGCAAAGCCATTGAAAGAAACAACAGATCTCCCAGCACTTAGAAGGTCACTTTTTAATTTAAAGTGGTTTAGGTAACAGAAGAATAACTGGTTATGTTCAATGATTTTGAATATCAAATGAGAACATATGTGTATTAAGTACAAAGCAAATCGAGTAAAAAAGACAGATACAGATGGCTTAATTTCTTTCACACTGAGAAAGGTCTGTCTTTCAAAGAGTGTCAGAAACACCCAGTTCCAGCAGCAGTGTCCCTAGGAGTTCCCCAGTTCACCTTTCACATGTTGGTTTTTTTTTCCAGCTTTTTAAAAGGAGATTCTCTTTCCTTTTTTGTTTCCTTCTTTTCTTATCTCTTCCCTTCCTCTCTTTTCTTTCATTTTCATTTTTTCCTTTTCCTTCCTTCCTCCCTCCTCCCTCCCCCTTCCATCTCCTTCTTTCTCTTTTCTTCTTTCTTTCTTTCTTTTTCTTTCTTTCTTTCTTTCTTTCTTTCTTTTTTCTTTCTTTCTTCTTCCTTCTTTCTTTCTTTCTTTCTTTCTTTTTTCTTTCTTTCTTTCTTCTTTCCTTCTTTCTCTTTCTTTCTTCTTTTCTTTCTTTCTTTCTTTCTTTCTTTCTTTCTTCTTTCTTTCTTTCTTTCTTTCTCTTTCTCTTCTCTTTGTTTTATTTCTCTCTCTCTCTGTTATATATATTCTTTGCTAACAACATGTTTACTGCCATCTTCAAAGGTATCTTTTCTTGCTGAGGAAGAGTAGAATACCAAGTGGAACAAGACAACACTCCATAGTTTTGAAAATACACTTTTCTGAATTTGGTGCCAATGTCCATGTGTTTGCAATCAAAGCAAATTAATATGGAATTAAATATTGCACACCTTTAGATGGGGGAGAAAAGCAATGAAGCTACTTAGGAGCACCCAAGTAAATAACAAACACCAATCTCACAGCCACACAGGAACAGTTCCTTGGCCCTGTCTACTCTATGACCTAACTGCCATGGTGGAGGACAGATAAGGGAATATTAAATCTTTTAGGACTTTGGGAAGCTGGTGGAGCCAGAAGAATAGTGAACAGTCAAGGCTTCTAGGGCAATGACAGCAAAAGCTATCAGCTTGACTAGGGATATTATAGAGAGCTTGAAAGCAGGAAAGATCTTTTCTCCTTGTCAGATATGGAGCTAATAACTTGGGGGGAACTTATGTTCTTGTTTTTTCTTACCAGCTTTTGTAAGTCAGTCATATGCCCAAATCTTTGTTGTGGACCTTCCACTTGCTTGTGAAGGTTAAGCAATAAGTAATGAAATATGAATAATTCAAATTAATGAATAAGTAATTATTGTTCTCAGAGTGACTGGGATTCACTTGCTGATCACAGTATTTCAGAAAAATAAAGCTAGAAGGGAAAACAGAATCATTTTGTTCAAAGAACATGAAGAGAAAACACATGGATAAAGAGCCCTATCATAAAGCTCTTCAGAGAGAGTAGTAGAGAAAGGTTTATTTCTGATGACTATCCTAGAAGCATCTCTGTGGGGAATAGGGTGTTCATTACAGTTTCAACTCCCAAACTAAAATGTCAGTTCCTAAGAATAAAGACAGAAATTTTGTTCCTGTTTCCTAGGGGAAAAAAAAATAAAAAATATCTTCCCTTTTCTTGGAAACCCTCCAAAAAGGAAGTTTGCAGAAAACACATGCAAGGAGTCCTGAATAGATGCAGGTCCCAGTGTCACTGTGCCACCTATGCCTGTGTAGACTTAGTAATGCCTCAGGTGCTACGCATGACTGGTACTTAACGTCACTGCTTATGTTTATTAGATTTCTGTAATGTTTACCTTCAAAATCAATACTTTCAAGAGACTTGACTACACAGCATCAATAGTGTGGGATTAGAGGAAGTGCCACTAAATAAACATCCTCTTCAAGATTGAGGACATAGGACAAACACAACAACGGATCTCCTGTACTCGTGTCTCCTTTTTCTGCTCTATATTACAACTCTGACAATATGTGCTCCCCTTCCTCCTGCAATGATCACCTGAATTTTTTGTTTGGTTGAAAAAGACATTATTTCCCCCTCCAATGGACTGAGAGGCATTGCTTATCTCACAGACAAGCAGCACACATTCATTTTCTGGCTAAAAGATGCTTCTATCTATTGGGAAAGAGTGTTCCTTTGTTCGGGCTTCCGTGGGGACTCAGTAAAAATCCTGTGGCTGCTATGCTGATGAACTTTTGCATTATGTCAGCAGGCCAGTGGCACTCTGCTTTCCACTGCAAGTGAGCAAAACTAGGTCACTGGCATGGGCTTCCTAGAGAGGCTATTATCCCTGTTATAGACATAAGAAACGCATGGAAGAGGACATGAGGTTCTTAAAATAGCTTAATTACCTACTGTATTAGTTCTGTCCATGTGAGATAGGATTTTGAAGCATGAATTCAGGCAAGGTAAGAAGGGTCGTAAAACTACTGCAAGCCGTCTAACTATATGTTATTTACTTATCTTTCACTAGCAGTTGTGCCGAGTAGGGGAAAACATGCAGTTCTGAAGGTTTGCTTGAATAGCTCCTCACTGAAACTGAAGATACCTTGCTGCCTCTGCAATTCTTTGCTGCTGGATTGACTTTCCTCATTTTCCTAGGTGCTGAATCTTAACAGGGTGTCCACTGGACAATTAGTCTGCAAGTCCTCTGCATTGGACTCTATGCACATTTTGTATGATAAAGTTAAATGATAACGAACTGATGACATATGAAAAATGGAAAATAGGTAATGGATTTAACTGTGAAACAAACTCCACAGGGTGCTAGTTTCAAACATAACATCTGCTGTGTATAAAAAAGTTACGTATCGGTGACAGAGACTGGAATCAATATGGATGACCAGTATGATCTAGTATTGTTCCTTTATTGTTCCAGTATTGTACGGCTATAGTGCAGGCATAGTGTGGTGGGGTGAGAAAGTTCCCTCCCACACACAAAGAAAGAACCACAGCTAGCTCAGTCGGAAAAGCAGATGAAAGCTATATTTACAGGCATCAATGGAATGCAATGAATATGTACACAAATATACATATTTACAACATATACGGAAATACACAGCAATGAACGTAATGCAGAAAAGCCTTTTCCCTCCAGCCGGCCAGGGGGGTCCCTGAACCCCCTCTCTCCCTACCTACCTCCCCTTTTTCCCAAAAGGGTTCGAGAGAGAGAGAAAGGCAATTAAGGGAAAAATTCTGTTAGCTCAAAAGCACATGCAAGAATTAGTTTTCTTATCTGGGTAGCTGTTAACTCAAGGCCATTACTGCTTCAGAAAGAGAGAAGCCGTCCAGCCCACAGGACAGAGAAGCACAGACTGAACACAGCCTGAACCCAGACCAGACTGAACTAACAGAACCCAAACTTAAAACTGCATTCTACAATCTATCAATGAAATTAGTTTAGACTATCTTGTTTTTGTTTAAATATCAAAAACATTCAGCCAGAGTGTTCAGCAACTGTTGCTTTCTTAAAGACACAGCCTAAACTGGTCACAGCATAGTGAGTATAGACAGTAAAGTGGAGTGAATGGAAAGGAAAGGAAAGTGAAATGCATATTAAGGGAACTTCTACAACTTATATAAACTCGGAGAGCATCATTGGCATAGCTTCATTGGTTCCCCACAAGTGACCACACATCACACTATTATAGATTATTGGTCAAGCTACTACTAAGACGCGAGGCTGTGGATGCGGGTGCGTGTCCTGTTATTCCCAGATAACTTTCTGTGTTTATAGCTACCAGTGTCCTGCTTTAGTTACACGGTGCCGGCACAGCACTGTTTTGCTACGCTGCTAGCAACTCTTGCACTTATGCTGAGCATGGCCTACCACCATGTCAGGCTCTAAACCTACACTGCCAGATTGCTCACACTGCTCGTGCTGGCATTGCCACAGTTATGTGCTGGGTTTATATATCCTTTTTTAGAGGAAAGTGCACTTAGTCCAACTGATAAATTTCCCAAATTTATTTTACACATGTGTTTTAATTTCATACTTAGAGATTGCATCAATGTATCTATTTTTCTTCACATCAAATGAGAGAAATAAATATGCATTATATTAGCATGAAATATGTTTCCTTATATAAACTTTTTCTGTCCACAGTGACTAGGGTGGCAGCACCATTACTGTTGTTGTTCCCACAGTTTATACTTTTCTGCTGAAATCCAGATTTGTTTTTGTTATTCAATCACTCTAAATAAGCTTCTTTGGTACTTATTTCCAAAAAAATGTTATTGAAAACAGAGTCATTTGCAATGTCCTGAAGGACCTCATTCAAAACATTTAAAAATAGATAATAAGTGGAGACATTTTCCCACTCTTTCTTCTGTCAGTGCATTTATTGTACCTTAATAATTTCAGTAGAATGAAAGTATCACTAAATGTACTGCAGTGAAACAAAAGAAAAAAGTGCATTTTACTATAACTATCAATTCTGGATGCAAAGCTTTACTAGAAACAGCATCTTAGCAAAGTGCTAGTACATACATGCATATTATAGAGAAACTGACTAATAAGTCCATTTATACTTAATTGCTGCACAGAGATCTACCAAGAGCACAATCTTGTTAGGAGTCAGGGTATCTACCTGTGACCTAAACTGTACAGGCTTAGAAGAAAAAGCAGGAACTGAAGCAGGAATAAGGGGAAGGAGAAGAGGCTCTCTTGTGACCATTTGATGGTACAAATTCAGACTTTTTATGATAGCTGTTAGTAATAGGGTATTAAATATTATCCCTTTATTGAACATAAAAGAAATGGAGTATCTTTTTGGAAAAAAAAATCTGAGGATACATAATTAAACATGTTCATCTCCAGTCATTTGATCAGAATACAACAATATTAACTAATGAGATAATGAAGCTATAGATAATGTGTTCATTAACAAAGGAACGTATATGAGGTTCATTACACGGACCCTTGTAAAGTATGTGTCCACTGCTGATAAAGATTTAGGGTTTATTTTTATCATAAAATTCTTACAGGGTTTACTTGCATGGTTTAGTTGATTAGGTGGTGTTGGGTGATAGGTTGGACACGATGATTGAAGGCCTCTTCCAACCTGGTCTGGTCTATTCTATTCTATTCTATTCTATTCTATTTTCTATTCTATTCTATTCTATTCTATTCTATACTTTTTGACTGAGTCCACATATTTTGTCAGTGTATCTTCACATAATGCAAAGTAACAGCCTAGAGGTTACTTTTCTATTTTTCTATGCACACACAGGGAACAGTTTTAACATTAACTACCTTTATATGATGACAAAATAACCTCCTCTCTCCACCAAGATTACCGCATGCACATCTGGCATGCCAGTTCATGCTGAGAAGGCAGGGACGTTTTCCTCTGTCAACAACCCAGACTCAACAACACAGCCCTGCACAGTTAGATATGATGGCCATGACCTATTAGGGACTTCCATAAATGTCTGTACACAGTTACCAATTTCTTTGGCCACTGTGTGCATGTTAAGGGCTAAAATGCCATCACTGCAGACTATGCTCTGGCATTTCTGTCTCAGCTCTAACTGCTGGCCTTCTAAACACATTCTGTCTTTGTGATGAAAGTGCTGAGGACCCACCCGCTCTTACCTGAGAGAGCCCAAAGGCATACATCCAGCTTTCAGAGACACATAAATAATTCTTACAGAGTAAATCTACATTTCTTTCATAAACTGTGCTTCACAAGGTGCTGCAGAGCTCACAGCTTGAGGTACAAAGGAAAGCAGCAGCTTATTTCTAAATGGATATCAGCTGAAATACATGGCTACAAGCTATGAAATGCACAATAAGGGGTTGAAGTTGATCTCACCGTTTTAGGTTTTATTACTACTTCAGTGCAATACAGTAAGTAACACTCTATCATAAAGTCAGTGAATATGGTTTATGCACATCTATTTCACTCTCATAATGTAGTGTGCTTCTGTATCTTAAGGCAACCCCTAGATGATTCATGTTTTTGTTTTGTTTTGTTTTGTTTTGTGTTTTCCTTCCTCAAACTAAAGGTTCTAGGGCATTTTACTTTACAGAATCATAAAGTCATAGAATTGTTAGGGTTGGAAGGGATCAAGGATCATCCAGTTCCAACCCCCCTGCCTGGGCAGGGACCCCTCACACTAGATCAGGTTGCCCAGAGCCACATTCAGCCTGGCCTTAAAAACCTCCAGGGATGGGGCTTCTAACACCATCCTGGGCAACCTGTTGCAGTGTCTCACCAACCTCATAATGAAGAACATATTCTTAACATCCAATCTGAATCTACCCATTTCTATTTTTGCTCCATTCCCCCTAGTTCTATCACTACCTGACACACTAAGAAGTCCCTCACCAGCTTTTTTGTAGGCCCCCTTAAGATACCAGAAAGCCACAATTAGGTCTCCTTGGAGCCTTTTTTCTCCAGACTGAATAGCCCAATTCCTCCATCTGTCCTCATAGGAGAAGCGCTCCAGCCCTCTGATCATCCTCGTGGCCTTTTGGACGTGTTTCAGCACGTCCAGATCCTTCCTGTAATAGGGGCTCCACAACTGGATGCAGTACTCCAGGTCGGGTCTCACCAGAGCAGAGGAGAGATCAGAATCACCCCTCGACCTGTTGGCTATGTTTCTCTTGATGCAGCCCAGGATGTGATTGGCTTTCTGGGCTGCAAGTGCACACTGATGGCTCATGCTGCTCCTGAAGCTCTAAATGATATTGCATGTTTACCATGACTGATACCAGTTACAGTCGACCTGAAGACATAGAATATACACTCCTTTCTCAAAATGTGATATAAATTTTCAGAGGATGTTTTAAAGTACTTCAGTGTAGGAAGTACATGGCAGATCTTGTTCCATGTACTTTTATTACTCTAAAGACAAACTAAACTGTCATCTAACATTGCTTTTATATATTCTTCCAGTATTATGGGAGGGTGTTTGCACTGTTTCACCTGCAATTACCTCATTAGCTTTTTGCAAGGTATTTGGAAAAACAAAAGAGTTGAAGTCACACATCAGTGGACAAACTTAATCAACTTAAGGTACTAAATCCACTTAATTGACTTAAGGTACTAAATCCACTTAAGACACTAACAGTGAGTTTCAGGCTATAAGGGTTGTAGAGGAGGAGATAGCCTGCAGAAAGCACCCATGCACAAGCCCAAAGAATACTATGATTAGAGAACAAAACTTAAGGAAAAATTACCTCACTGGCTCTGTGTACCAGAGAGGATTACCTAGTACAAATTCCACCTTGCACTCTTCTGAACATCAAGTGAGTCTCAAAATTTAACAGATAATGGTTTCAGTTTAATGAAAGCTCCTGAACTAACCTATGTAGCATTATTGGAACAAAATCTATCCTAGATATTGTATTAAAAATGATTGCATCAATCTAACAATTTAAAAGAAATTGAAAGAATTTAAGAACCTGAATTTCAAAAGCTTCTGCTTCCTTAAAGAGGTGTTCAAGCACTGCACACAGGAGAGAGCTGAGTGGCTGAGTGGAGTTTTATTCTTCCATCTTTTCATGGTAGGAGATCAGAATATCCTAATAAGAGTGACAAAACTAGCGATCAGTGCTGTCTAGTCATTCTTTCTCTGAACTGGTGACTTGACTGTCACACAGTTCATACTAAAAAACACAAACATAAACAAACCAGTAAAAAAAAAAAAGTGTTATTTTTCACCTGTTTTGAGCTCCACTAGACTTATTGTATTTTAATGTTTACTATGGATAGTATGTACAATTTTTTTTATTCTCAACACTACTTAGACTCTGTGTTTCCATTTGAATCTTTACGAATAGAATAGAATAGAATAGAATAGAATAGAATAGCATAGCATAGCATAGCATAGCATAGCATAGCATAGCATAGATAGAATAGATATAGAATAGATAGAATAGAATAGAATAGGCCGGTTGGAAGAGACCTTCAAGATCATCGTGTCAACCTATCATCAACCCCACCTAATCAACTAAACCATGCAACCAAGCACCCTATCAAGTCTCCTCCTGAACACCTCCAGTGACAGCGACTCCACCACCTCCCCGGGCAGTCCATTCCAATGGGCAATCACTCTCTCTGTGTAAAACTCCTCCTAACCTCCAGCCTAAACCTCCCCTGGTGCAGATTGAGACTGTGTCCTCTTGTTCTGGTGCTGGTTGCCTGGGAGAAGAGACCAACCTCTGCATGTCTACAACCTCCCTTCAGGTAGTTGTAGAGAGCAATAAGGTCACCCTGAGTCACTTCCTCTCCAGGCTAAGCAAACCCAGCTCCCTCAGTCTCTCCTCATAGAGCTTGTGTTCAAACCCTCACCACCTTGTTGCCCTTCTCTGGACACGCTCCAACAAGTCAACATCCTTCCTAAACTGAGGGGCCCAGAACCGGACACAGGACTCAAGGTGTGGCCTAACCAGTGCAGTGTACAGGGGCAGAATGACCTCTCTGGTCCTACTGGCCACACTGCTCCTGATACAGGCCAGGATGCCATTGGCCCTCTGGCTGCCTGGGCACACTGCAGGCTCATGTTCAGCCTACCATCGACCAGTACCCCCAGGTCCCTCTCAGCTGGCCACTCTCCAGCCACTCTGACCCCAGCCTGTAGCACTGCATGGGGTTGCTGTGGCCAATGTGCAGAACCTGGCACTTGGATGTGTTCAATCTCATGCCGTGGATTCTGCCCATCTGTCCAGCCTGTCGAGGTCCCCTGCAAAGCCTCTCTATCCTCCAGCAGATCAACTCCTGCCCCCAGCTTGGTGTCATCCACAAATTTACTGATGATGGACTCAATGCCCTCATCCAGATCATCAGTACAAAATCCAGCTAAACTTACTGAAATGTAAGATATATTCAATTATGTGTTATTGAAGAAAATAAAGAATTTTTTTCTTTCTGCTTTTTCAAAAGCAAAAACCAGAAATCCTTATAAAAAACTCCTTTGGTCACAGAGCATTCAAGTACTTTTTAAATAATTTACAGAATGTCCCCAAATTTATGTTGTTTTAATGTTGATGTTATTGAACTTTCCATTGAAGGCAAAGGATAATTGATGTAAGTTTACTCTTGCTACAATAGTAACCATAATGGACTACTAGAAAAGTAGAAAGAATCCATAACTTCATAAAAAAAGTGCTGTATTAATTTTGGTGTGCCAGTATCTACATCCCTATAAGATCATGCAAACATGTTTCTTCTTACCATTTCACAATCCAAAACCCTGCAAAAGAACTTCATTTTAGACTATCACAAATGAAATAATAAAAACCTAATAATTAAAAGCTAATAAATTAATTTTGGTTTACCTGTGGTTTTCTGCTAAAAATGAAAAGTATTTTGCCAATATTAGGGTATCCCTCTAACTTGAATGTTTTATTATTGACTTATCTAGGAGAATTGAAGCAAGAAAAGAAGCAATGATTGCTGAAAATCAAACAGAAAGTCAATGACAAAAAGGAGTATTGCAAATTCTATAGTCCTGATTATCAACCACAGCATTCATCACACAACACTCTCTTTGAAGACAAGATAATTTAGCATCACTGTTTCCATAATGAGAATTTTAAAAGCAATTATAACTGTGTCAAGGAACAAATGACAGTATCACAGGATCACAGTATATTAGAGGTTGGAAGGGATCTCAAGAGAGCACCAGGTCCAACAACTCTGCCAAAGCAGGATCATTTATGGTAGTCCACACAGGAATGCATCCAGGTGGGTTTTGAAAGTCTCCAGAGAAGAAGACCCACAACCTTCCTGGGCAGCCTTCTCCAGTGCTCCATCACTCCCACTGTAAAGAAGTTTCCCCTTATGTGATGAGGTGAAATCTTCAATGTTTAAGTGTGAACATGTTGTTTCTTGTCTTATTACTATACACCACTGAAAAGAGCTTGGCCCCCTCCACTTGACACCCACCCCTCAGATATTTATACACATTGATGAGATCCCCTCTCAAGACTGAACAGCCCCAGGGATCTCAGTCTCTCTTCATAGGGGAGATGCTCAAGTTCCTAGTCATCCTTGTGGCTCTCCATTGGATTCTCTCCAGCAGTTCTCTGTCCTTCTTGAACTGGGAAGTCCAAGACTGGATACAGTATTCCAGGTGTGGTCTCAGCAGGGCAGAATAGAGAGGTAGAAGAACTTCCTAGACCTGCTGGACACACTTTCTTGATGCACCCCAGGATACCATTGGCTCTTGGCCAAAGGACACATTGTTCCATGGAGAACTTGCTGTCCACTAGCACGCCAAGGTCTTTCTCCGTGGAGCTGCTTTCCAGCAGGGCAGTCCCTAACCTGTACTGGTTCATGTTGTTATTCCTCCCCAGATGCAGGACCCTGCACTTGTCCTTGTTAAACTTCACAAGGTTTATTGGCACACCAGCTCTCCAGCCTGTCCAGCTCTCAAGCCTGTCCAGCTTCATTGATGACCACAGCCCCTAGGGTGTCAGCCACCTCTCTCAGTTTTGTATCATCAGCAAACTTGCTGAGGTTACTATCAATCTCCTCATCCAGGCTGTTGATAAAGATATTGAACAAAACTGGACCCAGTACTGATCCCTGGAGAACACCACTGGCCACAGGCCTCCAAGTTGACTCTGTGCCATTGATGACAGCCCTCTGAACTCTGTTGTTGAGCCAGTTTTCAATCACCTCACAGACCAGCCATCTATGCCACATCTCCTGAGCTTTTCTATGAGGATGTATAGGAGACAGTATCAAAAACTTTACTGAAGTCAAGGTATATGACATCCACTGCTCTCCCTCATCTACCCATTTGGTTATAATGTCATAGCTATCAGATTAGTCAGGCAGGATCTCCCTGGTAAATCCATGTTGGCTACTCCTGTTAACCTTCTTGTCTTCCATGTGTGTTAGAGACGACCTCCAGAATGAGCTGCTCCATCACCTTTGTGAGGTTGACTAGTCTGTAGTTGCCTGGGTCATCCTTCTTGCCTCTTTTGAAGGCATTTGGTTTCTTCCAGTCATCAGGCACCTCTCCTGTTCTCCATGACTTTTCAAAGATGATGGAGCAGCTTTTCCAAGATGATGTTCAGCAACAGTATCAGCCAGTTCTTTCAGCACCCATTGGGGCCCATGGATTTGTTTGTCTTTAATGGTATAAGAGATCTCTAACCTGGTCTTGATTGACCATTGGAATGTCCACATCTTTCCAGTTCTGCTCCTTGCTTCTAGAGACTGAGATTCCTGAGGGCTGGTCTTAGTAAAGACTGAGACAAAGAAGGTATTCAGCAACTCTGCCATCCCTGCATCATCAGTTACTGTATCTTCATATCATTCAGTAGTGGGCCCACCTTTTGCTTGCTCTTCCTTTATCATTGATGTATTTGAAAAAAAACACTACTTGTTCTCTTTCACCCTCTGATGAGATTCAGTTCCAAGAGGGCCTTCACCTTCCTTGTGCATCTCTACATTCTCTGGTTGTATCTCTATAATCCTCCCAACTGACCAGACTTTTTTCCACATAATGTAACCCTCCTTTTCTTTTTGAGTTTACTAAGAGTTCCTTGCTTATCCATGCTGATCTTCTGCCTGCTTTACTTGATTTTTTTATCAAGGGAATACATTTCCTGAGCTTGTTTGAATATTTTCAAAGATTAAAACCAAACCAACCAAGCAAACAAATAAAAACAATAAAACAAACAAAACCAA
Organism: Colaptes auratus; assembly: GCA_015227895.2. Classification (NCBI taxonomy): domain Eukaryota; kingdom Metazoa; phylum Chordata; class Aves; order Piciformes; family Picidae; genus Colaptes; species Colaptes auratus. Next base: position 22,329,229 of record CM037640.1, on the reverse strand, counting down.
CAATACCTCTCCACATATTCATCTTATCAGGTTGTTTCAATTCTATTTATTAAATCCCTGGACTGTATGGCAAATTTACTAACTGCTGCACTTGTAGAGACTTTAGTCCAGTAACACTTGTGAAAACTTTGACTCCAGATAAGAAACTATGTAATTATGATCCATTAATGTGGACCCACAAACTGAATTAACCACTAAAGTATCTTCATAATTTACATGTATCCATCACTATATGCATGCTGAAGCACAACACACTGGAACAAAGTGTCTGCCATACAAAGGTTGGCAGCTGTGTTTTGCACAAGGACCTTGAGACAGATTACATTGAGTTCTCTTTGGCAGATGGGAGAATGGTTCTAACACTGCAGGCTAATCTATATGAACCTTCATTGCAATAACATTAGAGGGCTCTGACTGTAAATGGTAAGAGAAATGACAAATACAAAAATTTCTTGAACTCATCAGTTCATCACAGCCATCTAAAGGGGAAGGGAAAAAGATGTGGGGTATTGTGAGAAATTTTATTTTACTGAATTTTACTGCATTCAGTTTTAGGTGTTTATAATGTTAACTTTTCCCTTTAGAGCTGGCTGAAAATAAACACATAACCAACATAAATTACCAGGGGCTAATGTAGACAGTCTCCATTTTTAACACCAATGTGTGAAGCCCATCTTTCAATTTTGGCTTGAAAACCTCCTTTCTTAAAAAACTACTAATCAAATGCAATCAAGAAGAGAGATACTCTAGATTTAGCTGTCATTTGTTGCTTTAAGTAGTAATAGAACAACAAATGTAGTACAAAGGAAAAATGACAAACTCTTTGGCCAAAGAGAAGTTCTTCACTGAACCAAAACTTTCTAAGGAGCTACTAAAGACTCCAAGTGATAACTTTCATAAGACTTTAAAGTTTACTTTCTACAGTTTAATTGTTAAAGTTACCTTTGAACTCAATGAAAACAGTCTAAAGTCTTTGGCATGACTCACATGTACACTGTTAACCTGCAATCTCCATCATCATCAGATCCTATTTGCTGAAGAACCAGTCCAATGTGTAGTTAATTTACAGTTAAGTACAATGTATACACAGAAAAGTATGTAAGAGGATATCCAAGGTAAAGCAGAGATACAAAAGAAGACAACATACAGTGATTATAACCACACAGAATTACTTCTACTGCATTGTTCTTCCCATCTATTTGTTCTTTATTGCCTCATATTTAAGGAACATGTAATGTGACTCCTAGCTAGGGATTTCAGCTCTGGGGCAATTACTCACACAGACAACCCTGAGAAAACATAATGAGAAATCTCAAGAGAATCAAAATTCAAATGTGGTTTAACTGAAAAAAAAAAAAAGAAGCAGATCTGAGGAAAACATTTTTTTAAACTCAAATTATTACAGCTTCTGCTATAAACAAAGATGAATGTTTCTCAAGCTTTAGCCATTAATAATGTTGCTGTAAAGCTCAAGTATGCGAAGCAAAATTAAATAAACAAGACTGATTCATGACTATACTCCAGTGTTTCGTACTGTTCTGGGAAAGCTGTAAATCCAAAAAAAACACATTGTTAAACTAGCTTTATGGCCATTCTGCATCCCCAAAGTTGCACAGGTAACCAATCACAGCCAAAGAAATGTGAAAAACCTTCCTATTCTCCACATCCTGTCCTCTTTCCTCTATGAGGTATTATTTAGGTACATTTGTGAAAATTAGCTTGAGGTAGCCATCTGAACAGATTTGCTGGAGGAACAGAAGAGAGAGTGATGCCCATTGGAATGGGCTGCCCAAGGAGGTGGTAGAGTCACCATATTCGAGGTGTTCAGGAGGAGACTTGATGGGTGCTTGTTTGCATGGTTTAGTGATTAGGTGGTTTGGATGATAGGTTGGACACAATGATCTTGAAGGTCTCTTCCACCTGGTCTATTCTATTCTACTTCTATTCTATTTTATCTATTCTATTCTATTCTATTCTATCTATCTATTCTATTCTAACATCTCAGGCACTTTATAATGGATTAGATGCAGAGGACACATCTTCCTTGGCACTTTCACAGGATAAATGAGGTCACAGGAAGTGAGTTTCACAGGATTGAGTTCACACAAATGAGTTTCACAGGTTTAAGTGAATTGTATTCTAAGTGCACTAGTTTCTTCCTGCTCTTTGGCCATCCTGTACTCAGAGCCTATATGTCATTGCTTTCATGCTGTTACTCACCCCTGGAAGCAGACCCACAATATAAAGCTGGTACTTACTAAAGATGATTGCTAACTCTGACTCCTGTTCCACAACAGTGCTTGACTGCAGTCTAGCACAGAGCCAGAGCAGGACTAGGATCAGTAAATGAAAGCTATGCAAACAGATGAACAAACTGAATGATGTGTTACTAACAGCTATAAAAAAAAGGAGGGAGCAAAAAAAAAAAATAGAAACAACAAATGCAAAGCCTCTGGAAAACAAATGGCCCTATGATGCACACCTGCAATTTGGAAGATACTGCTAAGCAAAACACATTGTCATCGCTTCTGTTCCAAAGGAAACACGAACACTTCAGGACAGTTTCTGTATTGTAAGAAAGAGGGACCCTTATGCACGGGCGGGTGAGAAAAGCAAGTATGCAGCAGAAGTGACGGGAGCATAGCCAAGGTACTAAGTGTACTTTAGGCCCCCTTCATGCATGAGAAACTAATCACGGCTGCTCAGTTGCATGGAAGTGGCTTCCATGTATACTTGTGTCTGGCTGGCTGCCAGCCCATTTCAGAGATGGGAAGTGAAAGTGAACCTCCATATCCATTTATTTTCTTTAGAGCAGAGAAAACAACTTATGACTGGTCAGGAGATAACAGTGTAGCCTCCCATGATGCAGCTCTGCACTTTCACCATCTTACATTTCTTTTACACTTGCACTTCACAGCATCTCTCTGCTTTGGCTGCTCATGGCCACAACCACGGCAGAACGGCAAAGTCTCCATTTCCTTACACTAATACGATTATTTCAAGCTCCAAACAAATTTAATCCCTGTTATCAACTGATATGCAGGTGAAAGAAAGAAGGAATACCTTGTATATGCTTTATCTTTTTATTTCCAGAAGACTAGCAGGAGAGTTGCATTCTTAGGAAATTCCAGAGGAGACTAAAAGGCATGGACAAAAAAATGCTAATCAGATTTCACCTATAATTTCAGAAGGAATAACACACAGCAAGATTTAGATACAAACATGATGGTCTAGAACCCCATATAAAGAAAAAGTTCAAATTCACTGTTGTAAAGGCATAAAAGTCATCCACTTAGGTTATATTCCAAGCAAATGGATGAATGGTGAAAACATCTCTGACATATTTAGCAAGTAGCACTTAACTCAGTAGAGGTCATCTGCAGACATAAAATAGAGCTCTCCAGTGTTTTACATCTACAGGATAAACTACAGATGGGAAAATGAATAAATACAGGTACAGAAATGTAAGTATGGTGAAAGCTGATGTCAAATTTTGAAGAACCCAGCTCTCTCTTATATCACCATAGATTGCTTGATACTCCTGGAGATTTGTCTGAAGGTTGCAAGCCACTGAGGTAGAATTTCGTGATATTAAATAACTGATTGTCTGTTCAGTTACTGGTAGCATTCAGCTGAAACTGGTAGATGAATTCTACATCAAATCTGAAAGGCATTTACATGATTTTCAGGAAAATACACACACATTCCCTCATGCCTCCTCACTGGCTGTGATCAACCCCTTTGAAATGAGATAAATTACGAGTGTATGTTTGTTACTAACTTAATTAGCAAACACCAACAAAATCAATTATTAAATCAGCACCTAATTAGCAGCAATAGTAAGATGTGAGCAGTAATCAGTGAGAGAAACTTCAGAGAGGAATGAGAAAACAAACAGTGTCAAGTTAGCATACACATAGAGCCCAGTTGAGCACCACTGAAGCAGTACCGAGATGCGGTCTAGGAAGCTCTAACCTATCTTCAGTTCAAGTCATGAGGATATGCAATAATTTCTGCAAAACTGCAGGTCCCCAGGCTTTACTGCAAGTACAAGCACAACATAATGGAGTTGTGGCACCTAGATGTTGTGCTACTGCCCTGTGCCCCTCCACAGCACACTAGGTCAGGAGTTTAAGCAATTCTATTTTCTATGTATTGTAATAACATTGCATCATATGAAAGAGACTTTTAGCAATATTCTAGCAGGTTACAGAGACAAGAACATGCTTTACTACCCTGGCCTCTCTGTTCTTTCCCTCTTTCATCTCCCTTCCACATCTTGTCTCAAAGAAATATCAAGAGGATTCAGTGGATAGGGCAGCCAGGCTATTGATATGACTGCAGTTTTTTTGCTGAAAGGATGGTTTCCTTGCAAGAATTCACAGAATCATAGAATGCATCAGGTTGGAAGTGATCCTCAAAAGTCATCTTGTCCAAAACCCCTGCAGTGAGTTGGGACATCTTTAACTAGGTCATGTTGCTCAGGGCTCCATGAATATTGACCATTAATGTCTCCAGGGATGGGGCTTCCACTACCTTTCTCTGCAACCTCATTGTAATGAGCTTCTTCCTAATATCCAACCTAAATCTAAATGTCTAATCTAAATCCAATCCGCTCTCTAGTTTAAAACCATTGCACCTTGTCCAGTCACATCATGTCCTTCTAAACAGTCCCTCCCCAGCTTTCTTGTAGGTTCCCTTCAGATACTGAAATGCTGCTATATTCCTAGGGCTACAATTTTGGCTGGTTAATATCATAAGTCACAGGCAATATGATAAAGAGGTTCTGAGCTGGGCTTCATTCTGATCACACTTTTCTAATATTAGGGAATATACATCATAAATCACTCCAGCAGGGGAGGGAAAAAATTCATTATAATTCCTTTTAGTGCCCGGCTTACTGTATGACAATATGCATCTTATGCTACCCAGAGCGGTGTAGGTGTTGGGTTTGGAACACAGTACTTGGACTCCAGCACCATTCAGGTGATTTGGTCCCAACACTAGGTATCTTGCTCAATTTCTGGAGAAAAAAAAACCAACACACCTATGCCTTTGGTGGATAGGGCAGTAAAGGAATTGCACATCCCATAATGCAATTTAATCTGCAAATATCTAACAAGAAGGAAAATAATCCAAACAACCAACCAAACATGATTCCACTTTTCGCCTTCCTCAGATAAAATACCTTGCAGAAGGATCTTTATTCACCTTCTTGCCAGTACCACCATTTAAAGCATTCTTTCAACAAATTGGAAAGCACTACCCATGTAAGTAGGAGTTCTAAAAATTACAATGTACAGTGCTTTTACATGAAAAAAAAAATCATTTATTCTTTTAACATGCCATGAATAGAACAATTCCTTAAGTATAGTGTTTCTGACTCAATATGAATTTGGCTTTCTCTCTCCTCAGTTTTACTTGTAGAAGCACAAATGGCATTACACAATTTACCTTACAATGCTTCCAATGTGCCTCCACCACATATTTCTTTATGCTTTAGAAAGGTAAATGAAAAGAAAATTGGGAGCCTTTGGAAATCTTTATAAAAGAGCTGAATATGCCATAAGAGGAAAAAGTAAAAATAGTTTTTTTAAAAATGAGTATCTAAGAATCCTTGGACTAAAATAGAAGTTTTAGAAGAGATCCAAAGCAGACAGCTATTGTTATAAAGACCATCAGCCACTGAAGACAGCCAGGGTAGTGAGTGAGAATTTCAGTACCACTTACACTTTCTCCTTGATGATCTGTGCAGCAAACTTGTCTCTCTTCTTTTCTTCTTATTATTTCAGAAGGTTACTCAGAAAAGACCAAGAGCTAAAATTCTAATGACCTCAGAATGAGCTATAAGGATTAAGGTGCTCTGCATTCCCAGGCTACAGAACTGACAAAACCCCATGGAATCTGTAAAATGAAAGCTTCTTGGTCTTCTTGTAGTAACTAGTGCCTTTCTTCCCAAGAGAGGAGCATCACACATAGGATAGCAATTAATTATGCAAACTGTGTCCTAAGTTTCAAAATCTATTCTTGACTTAAATCTTTATTAAGGCATATAAGGAGGTCTCTAATGCAAAAGCAGTTGATGAACTGACTACCTTAATCTCATTGTAAAGGATGTCATTGTGAGTTTCCTGGATGATGCAATGCCTATATAAGAGCATGAATTTGTGCTGGAAGAGGTTTCTGCAATCTGGTTTTGCTTATGAAGTGATGCTTCCTACAGAGGACATTATTTTTTTCAGAGGATGAGAACAGATTCATTGTCATATGTTGCCTTGATCAGACTTTATTTTTCTTGCTTTATGTTGCACCAAACTGACAGGTCAGCCAGCCAGAATGTCTGTTATGCTGGATAAAAAATATCCTTTTGTTTGTATTGCTAATACAAATGGTTTATTAAAAACCCCTACCACCATCAAAAAAGAAAACAGGTGGAAAAAAGATTTTTTGCTAAAGACATGCAACTGAAATCCCTTTCAGGCTTATCTGCTTGAATTGAGGATTATTATCCTCATGGAGCACTAAAAATGATAAAGAATCATTTACCACGAGAACAGGAAAAATGATCTGCCTGTTCAGTACTCACGCTAACAAAAAATACTGGGTTTGGAGCTGAAATAAAAGCACCAAGAACAGAGAGAGAGACTGCTGCTACTAAGTATTTTGTACCAACAGGGAGTTCTTAGTTTTGCCTGGCTAAAATGCTCACAGTAGTGTAACAGATCTGAGGAAGAACCTGTCACAAATTTCCCTGTGGATTGAAGGAGAACAGTGTAATGACAACAGCATGTTTTCTACACAAAACCAGTGCAATGCCATCACAGGCCCACACGGTTGCTTCCTACAAAGCCTTGACAAATCCAGAATGAAACCAGAATGAAATCCTCTTAGTCATGTAAAAGTTATTATACTTCTTTTTTTTTTATTGTACAGAAAGCAAGTGTTTCCCTTTCTTACTATAAGAGGCATGTGCTAAAAGAATGTTCCACAAATTTTGGGTATGCTGGTGATAGAGTAATCCCCTGACTTAAATACGTCTGCTGCCACAGTGCAGTAGTAAAATTGTCAACAGTCATCAGAATTACTCAGTGGCTTGGTAAAATCAGCTTACTTCAGATCTAATCTTGAGACTGTGTACAGAGAGCTGTGTATTAGAGAAATCACAAATATATGAGGCCCCAGAGGGTAACTGAAAGCCAGGCAATGAACTCAGAACCCTACACCCACTGCTTTTACTAGTATAGGAAATGTAATGTTATTGTATCTGAGTCATACAAATGAGTCTATGAAATTTTAAATATCAGCATCACACTTTGAACAACTCTAAAAGTAAATAAAATTATTATTAAAGGATTGCCATCACTTTACAAACTTTCTCTCCTAAAAGAAATCTCCCAAATGGACTTTAAGTTCTCAATCTGAAAAGAAAACCTATTTACTCTGTTTGATATTTTCCTATCTTAAATTTTACAAAATAAGGAAAACATTGTACATGAAAAAGGACCCCGAAAAAACACTTCCATCTGTTTAGCCTATGGATGAACAAAAATTACAACAATCTCTAATGAATGAACACTGTCCAGTTCTGGGGCCCCTCAGTTCAAAGAAGAACAGGGACTGCTTGAAAGAGTCCAGTGCAGAGACACAAAAATGATGAAGGGAGAGGAACACCTTCCTTATGTGAGGACTGAGGGAGTGGGGCTCTTCAGCTTGGAGAGGAGGAGACTAAGGGGTACCCTCATTAATGCCTAAATACTCAAAGCATGAACGCCAAGAGGATGGAGCCGGGCTCTTCTTCGTGATGCCCAATGACAGGACAAGGGGCAATGGGTGGAAGTTGAGGCATAAGAAGTTGCATGGAAACATGAAGAAAATTTTTTTCACTGTGAGGGTGACAGAACACTGTAACAGGCTACCCAGGGCGTTTGTGTAGTCTCCTTCTCTGGAGATACTCAAAACCCTGGATGAGTTCCTGTGTGATCTGGTATAGGTGATCCTACTCTGGCAGGGGGGGTTGGACTAGATGACCTTTTGAGGTCCCTTGCCACCCCTAACATTCTGCGATTCTGTGATCACTTCCTTGGCAGACAGATAAAATGAAGTTTTCCCATGGTCACTGCTGAGAAATCTGCTCAATATTCACTCTCTGCTGTAGAATCTTTACTGCTTTGCATTAGTAATCTTGTAACATGCAATGGTTCTGCAGATACTTATTAATCAATAAAAAATGGTGATGAAATTGAGTTTTGGCACTCTTCTTTTAAATAAAAAACTAAGACATGTTGTACAGATTCTGTAGATAGAAGTGACTCCAAATCAGACCAAAGAGATGAAGAATGGCAAATAACCAGAAAACATATGAATACTTTGAGTCAAGTGACACAGTCACATGCAATGCAGTTACTATAACTTTTACTATACTCATATGGAACAGAAGTTTGCCTCTGAAACACACCTAGCAATAATATTAACGGTCCTCAGTGAAAGTCCAGAGCTTCATTTGTTCATCAGCCTCAGCACTTGGATTTATCAAGAAGAAAGGATCCTCCATTCTTTTTGGAGTGTGAAAAAAGAAAAAAATCAAGAGCAGTTTAATTGCTATGGTCTGTGATACATCCTGTACAATGGAAATCTACCTCCACCTTTAGAAATTAAACAAGGGCTAAAATATGTTGCATTGCTTTGAACCTTGGAAATAGGCAAGGAGAATGTGGAGGGTTAAAGTTCTCCCCCAGCTTAACTTTGCCAGACCAACTCAGTTAGAAGCAAAGAAGCAGCAGACCATTGGTCTGTTAGCTTTGTAAATCCAGAATATAAATTCTAGCACAGTTGTACAGCAGCTACAATTCATTTACATCAAGGCAACCATGGGCTTCTGGTTCCTCAAGTCACTAGCCACTTATACAATACAATACAATACAATACACCAGGTTGGAAGAGACCTTCAAGATCATCACGTCCAACCCATCAACCAGTCCAACCCACCTAAATACATACCGTAAAATACAGTACAATACAGTACAATACAACCCCTAACCACTGAACCAACTAAACCGTGGCACCAAGCACCCCATCAAGCCTCTTCTTGAACACCTCCAATGAAGGTGACCCACCAACTCCACAGGCAGCTGATTCAATACCCTAGTTCCGTCCTGTAAGCAATATGACACCTAGAAGAGAAGTGAGCTGGAAACTAATCACTGTTCACAGGAGTGCATTACTTTATTTGAATGTGAGTGTGACCCAGCTTACTTTATGAGGCTGGTATTATATGTAGTTTCAGCCTTAAACAGTTGATCATTCAGTTGTAATTCAGAAAGAAGCATCATCTCTCATAGCAGAGTTGAATGCACAGGGATTATAAAAGCTGTGCTCTCTTGAGCTTAAAATGGATCTCTGAATGCAATGTTTTGTGCTCCTAAGCTGAAAGAGTAGCACAAAGCTAGCGTCAGAAAAGCACCTCAAAATCCCAATTTGATACTTAACCATCAGTATTTCATGGGTGGATTTAGGGGAGTTTAAGAGGTAGTCCTTGCAGATTATGCACAATTAAGGTCTGTGATTTATAAACTATGGTCAGTCATCAAAACACTGAAAACCACCAGAAGTCACTTAAATTAAGAAAAATATTGCATTTAGAATATAGCAAAATTAAAATTTAGAGACAAAATCCAGGAAAGGGAAGCTCTGATTACTCTCTGTGAGTAAATAACACAAGCACAGCTGCATTTAAATTCACTCCTCTGCATGAAAAATCAAAGGGTCTTCGAGAAACACATGCATGGAAAAGATCTGCACTTTCAGGAAAGGGAAGAAGCAGATGTAGCCCAAATTATCGAGCACTTTAATCAGTGTAGGTTGCTGCAGCATCCACTCCTCAGGCATGGAATGATCAGCATTCAGCCTGGTCAGCCCTTTGTAGCCTTTTTAAGTCTTGCAAACAGTGGGGCCAAAGTGAGCAGCTCTAGGGCAGAGATGCCCTCACCACATTAATAATCAACCTATGGTAATTAAGAAGGAGGTTTTTATTTTCTACAAGTGTTGAAATATATAGAGAGTGGTCTCAAGAGAGAGGTGGGAGACATTATTTCTCAAGAAGCAGCTAACATAAATACTGGGAAGACAAAATTCTTGAACTGGGAGCAGACTGACAACACTCAGAAAAAAATGTATTTCTGACCAAACCCATGAGTGCCAATGATTGATAACATCAAATGCCAGGCTGCAAGAAATCTCCCTCAGGCACACACCAAAGTCCCTCTACTACAATCAGCATTCACTTCAGCAATGCTTCCTGACACTTCAACATGCAAAGATACCATCAATCTTAAAACTCTGCAGAAACAACATAATACAATACAATACAATAAACCAGGTTGGAAGAGACCTTCAAGATCATCGCGTCTAACCTATCAACCAATCCAACCCACCTAAACAACTAGACCATGGCAAGAGGCCTTTTGGGGATAAGTCAAATAAATGAAATATTGACCATTCCCTAAACAAAACTTCCACCTCATTTACTATGATTTTGAGTTTGGTATAAACATACTTACTGAAACAACTCATGGAACTTAATTGTAAGGATTTTAATCTCTCTTCTCTCAGTTATTATGCTGCTGCCACTTCCACTTCTCTTCCTTCTCTTTATGAACAATGTTGTATAGGGAGAATACTGATTTTCATCGAGAGCTGACAAAGCATAAAAATCCTTCCAATACAGGAAAAGTACCAACCATATTGACATTTGAAAATGAAAAAGCTTTTGAAAATAAAATAGGAAAAAAAATTACTTTCCTGAAGACCTGAGAGGATGAAATCCTTTAAACCCATTCATATTTTGACATCAGTTTCCAGTTATTAAAAGCACACTTGACTGAAGGTTTCCTTCATAACATTGAGTTATATAGCAACTATATAGAATTCAATAATTTTACTATGTGCCACTTAATTCAAAACGATGTGCTAAAGGGGGAAAACCACCAAAATCCACAATTCCCCTCAAACCCACACAAAACTGCCCCCCAAATAACAACCCCCCAAAAACGTAAAGAGAGGGAACAACATGCAGCATTTCTTTGTCCTTCTCTGACACCTTCCCTGGGTCAGGATTTGAGAGTTCTCACAAAAAAATAGCTGCAGAATAAAACAGAGGTAATAAAACCGTGAATTTTTGCATTTACATAAAAATATTCAAGTTACACAGAGGGGAGGGGAGTCCCGCAGTCTTTGAAGGTGGTGGTGCTCTAGCTCTGCAGGCACTGCTTAGCTTTGGTGCTTTAGGCAGCACTTCTGGGAGAGCCCAACAGTAGTACTTCAACCCTGTTGTTGGGACACTTTCTGGGAGCAGGGAATCACTACATGATCTTCCTCAAACCTTGGTGAATGCTTTAATCAATAAGTAAAAGGTACTTTTCTTCTTCCAACTATAGTGGTGACATGGGATGCTGACTAAGAAATTCACAAGTACAAGAGATGTTTCATTTTACACTGCATGAAAGGTGTGCCACAGACCTCATCTCACTCCTCAGCATTTCTGGTGGCTCTTTTAAACAGATTCCACACAGTGGTGCTTTTATGTGCCATTCTTATATGCCGAAGAAGGTGCTGGTTGACAGCTTAGTTCTCAAAAGAACAGCACCAAAAATGCATTTTGCAACAGTCAGTGTTCTGCAGGGAAGAGTTAGTTAAGTTTTGATATGCTAGGGCTGGAGTCCTTGCCAAAAGATTATAAATAAAGTCTGATTTAGAAGTCAAGAGTAACTATTTCTTTTTTTAATCCATTTGAGGCAGGAAGTATTTTACATACATATTTGACAGATTGCAGTTGGTGCAAAGTATAAAAATCCCACCAACATTTTTTTCGGTATCATACGGCCTTTAAAACCACTCGATCAGTATCAAATAGTTGGTCGGCAATAACTTCTTTCTGAAAACTACAGGGTTTTTTCTCCCCCCAGTGAAAGATGAAAAGATAGAATTAACTATGAGTAATCCCTAAATAACTTTCTTTCAAAAATATTTATCTGAAATATATACATTGACATAAAGCAGTTCATCACTAACTGAAAGGACATTAAGAGGTGGACTTGGAAAGATAGAGCTCCTCCATAATTTTTTTCTTAAGACTAATTTTAACATCTGGAATATATTAAACATAAGTTGATAAATCTTTATTATTACAGACAACATGCAATCTTCATGAGTTATTTGGTCTCTCTTTTTCCCATATAAAGCAATACCTGTTCAGTTTCAGGGAAATAAGCTTCATTTATAACCATAGGTATTACTGAGAAATCTACCACAGATTAGTGTCTTCAATGCATATATTCACTTTAATCATGTCATGAATTTCCTTGGCAGGAGGGAGAAATGAATCTGCCATACTAAGTAAGAGAATGAACATAAAAATAGGGAATTTTGTGAGTGTTGATTATAACGTTATTTCTTGCCCTCTTGTTTTTTCTTTATGTGAGGAAAAAAAGTTGATAATAATATAAAATTAATCACCATGTAAAAAGCAATGGGTGCTAGGAGGTCATATCAATTGTAAGCCCGGCACTGATTTATTATTAGAACCAGGGATGAGCTCTATAAATGGCTCACAGAATACCCTATACAGTAGTTTGAACATGTCTGTAACATGCAAAATCCTGTAGAAATAACATTAGTGTGTACCTCAGAAAATAAACACAGAAGGCAAATAAATCAAACATTGATAATTTTCTAATTGAAAAGGGCCCTACAGGAACTCCCACTTATGCTGAAGCTCAGCTTAACCATATCATGGTATAGGATTATGAGGGGAAGTCACAGAGAATTTATATGCCCATGCGACTGTATATATCAAAAAGGAACATCTTCTTCCAAAGAGGGATGAAGTGGAAGCAGTGAAGATGCAAGGCTGCTACTTGTGCACACCATCACTACTGAACTGCAGTCCTCATCACTCAGACAGATAAGCAACCAGTACGCACCATAAAAGCCGCGAAAAGCAGGAAAGGAAATTACTCTGGAGGTGTCTAAGATCACAGAGTAACACCCTGCTGCAGTCCAACTCTGAATTGTGTTAGAAGGTGTGGTTTCTGTAATTGTGCTTAGTTGATTAGCTGTCTAAATCAAGCTTGGAAACTCTAGAAAAGCCATCTTCTATCAGCCTGTGTGTCATGATGGAATAACTCAGATGTGCTCTCTGGACAGGGATAACAATTACTTTTCTGTAGAAGTGTATTATGGCTATGCTCAGACCATAGATGCATTATGTGAAAGAAAATCATTAGGCCTTGCTATCTGTTCTCTGAGCCAAAGAAAGCCTTAAAAATGCCTGCAAATACTTCCATGGATTGAGAAACTGCACAGTAATCAACATAATTTCAAATTCAATATGGCCAAAAGGAATCCAGAGTATTACCATGCTAAAGACTCTTAAGGGATGTTTGTTCTATTGTATTTACCTTGAGGTATAGCTATAAAATTTGAGATTAACAAAGATATGCAAAAGTATTTTATATCTTTCCAGTTCTTATGTTAAATATGAACAATCGCTGCCCAATTCCATTGGCCAAAATCCATCAGTGAAACACTGAGTGCAGATGCCCCATAAAATGAATGCAAATCAGTGCTGACAGTTCATTTCACATTCCCTGTTCAACTAAAACTAGAAGCTTTATAATTACATGGGCAAAGAGACTTTAATTTGATGATACTGAAGTTTAATGATGGCTGTGGCAACACGAAGCCCAAGGTCATTTAACACACTGACTCCACACCCTGTCTGAAAAGTAGGCAAGATGTGTAGGCTGTTAACTAGAACTGAACTCTCTAAATTATCCCAGATCCAGCAATTCAAAGCCAGGTGTGAGATGTTTATATGAAACACATTACTGTGAGTGACCACACTATAGATATAGCTATCAGTTTATCATAGTCTGATAAAAACTCCATGACCTGTTTTGAAAACAGATTTACATTTTACAAGACCTCTCATGATACCACTGTGTTCACTTCAACTTGCTAACTGAAAGCCAAAAAGTAAACACTAGTAATTAAAAAACTATAAATCAATCTTTGAGATTAATTTTAGATATAATTTGCATCAATGTTCTCATTCCTTTACATTAAACATCAACAAAAAGCTAGGGAAAATGGAACCAATTCATCTCTAAGCAAAGATCAAACCTAAGGATGTCCTCACCTATGCAGTGACAATGCTGACTGCAATAATTTCCTGAGCGGATGGCACTTCCTGGGAGGCCACTCTCATTCTCAGTACTGTCTCTGAGGCTCTCCTAAGTAGTTTCATTCCTCCATGAAGCTTCACACAAAGAATATGGCAGGGAATTATTGAATTAATGAACTCTATTATGGAACAAGTCTGACCACAAGACTAAGAACAGATGTCCCAATAACCCCTGAAAGCTGGCTTTAGGCATTTTCTAGTCGCAGTCATCTGCAGTACCAGCAGATGTCCTTACAGTCTCACTTCAGACCTTACAACATAACAGGAGTTATGGCCTCTTCAGATGTATTTGCAGGTGGAGGATGGAAGAATTGCTCTCTTTCCCTTGGACCTATGAATGAGATGTCAAAAAAAATATGCAAAGACACAACTGCAACAAAATGACAACAGCAGCCTTTCACCAGTCTTGCCAGTTTCTTTAGAGATGGAAATTCATACTTTACTTTATGAAATATTATGTATGTTGCAGTTGGGGCTGGGTGCCCTCTGCTACATGAGGTGCTTCCTGTGTCCAGAGGTCCAGCCCAGTGGGTGTGAACACAGGAAACTAGGTATTTCTACCATAATTCTCTGCACCACCACTATAAGATCCAGTGGAGGTCTGGCACCTCTTTCTTCCTCGCGCCGTCGCCGGTAACTGGGGGAGATGTTGTCTCCCGGCCATGGGCCTGGCTGGGCCCAGGCCACGGGGGGATGGGCAGTCTCAGATCTGGCCAGCTGAGACTAGCTAGCAGTGGGGAGGGGGGAAGAAGGAGCCCTGGGGGTTGGGATTACCCCCAGGTGGGGATGGGATCTTTCTGGGTATGTTTTGGGATTTCTTTTGTCACTGTGCTTCTGGATCTCTGTAAACATTCAGCTTTTTCATTTAAACTTTCCATCACTTTTGCAATCCTTTTGTCTGAGTTGTTATTTTTGCCGTGGTGGGGAGGGGGCTGCCTCAACCCACTACAAGTTAATTCTATTTTTAGTAGGTTATTGTGGATTTTAAGAAACCCAAAACCAACAAACAAACTCCCCCCAAACAAAATGTAACCACTTTTTGCCTAAATAACTAATAATAATTCAAAAGCCATACTTTAGTACAGGAAACTGTAGAGTCACCTGCATGACAGAACTATTTGATAGAAACAAAGGATATGCTGTGCTGCATTAGACTACTAGGCATTGAGATGGATATTTTTCTTTGATGAAAAACACTAGATATGTGTAAAATGTAGCTATTTCAGTTTGCAGCAAGGGTCACTAAGTTTCCTCACAGCTTTGTAGAGTCCAGATCTTTAGACATCTCTTGAGTTTCACGTGTAAAACACAATTACTCCAAAATCCCACAGTGGACATAAAATCCCACAATGGACATAAGCAATTTACTTTGATCTGAAGCCATGGAAACCAAGCTTTGTTTTTGGAATTTAGCACATGTAATAAATCTACTTCTGTGACCTACAGATGATTATGTTGCCACACATTAAGTTATTTCTTCCCATTGTTTCCCACTAATGACTATTACTGCAAATTTGCAAATGCCATTCATTAGTAAATTATTATAACAAATTAGTGTAATACAAGCAAAAAGACAAACAATATTAAATAGTGCTAGCTACAAAAGACAAGAAATAAACAAGAATTCAACATAATATGAAAGCAAACTGGATTATTTTTTTTCCTGGTAACATAGATCACTGTCATTTTAAACTACGAATTTATTCAGAATCAAAGGTTTATCCTAACTGTCCCAGTGCCCCAAGACTTGGAGACCTAGTTCCCACTATAGCTGTTCTCCTTTTGGATATTATACTTCAGACCCTCAAATACACTAAAGCTGTTTAATTCCCGAAGAGGTCAGTGGCAGCAAGGAGAACCCAAGCCAGTCATGTTCATGCAGGACCAGAAGAAATGGAAACGTTGTATGCTGAGAGAGATATAAATGGATGGGCAGATAAAGTGAAAATCAAGTATGAGCTGGAATTTAGCTTTCTCTGGGGGTTCTGGATTGGTATACAGTAAAATTTGAGTTTTCTTCAGTTCCTCATGTCTGGAAGAGGTTATGCTGCCCAAAATACCAGAACTTCATCATTTGCAGCATCTGTTTATGCTAAGTGGGGGGGAAAACCAAGACAGTTCCTCACTTTTTTTTCACTCCTCCAAAATCGGTCATTGGATCAGTCCTTGGTTCAGCTGCTTTGATTAGGTGCTGGCATAATGTATTATTTAGGAAAAAAAATCACAGTCATGGTTCAAAAAGTCTACAAAAATAGTTTAACTGTTATCTAAATTAGTTGAAAAATCACATGGGAAAATTAATCTGGAAAGAAAAGTATGTGATAGGCTAATCTAATCACTGGTATAACTAGCCTGGAGGAACTGCCCTCTTGCTCCTGGCACATCTATGCAAGCATAGAAAGATAGAATCTGACAATGTTTCAAATAGTTCTTTATATTTTTTTAAAGTCTTAAAGGTTAAGAGGCAAACTTTCACAGTCCCAGGCATTAGGAAATTATATAAAAATTGTATTTAAAGAATTACAGCTATTTCTACACTAAGGAAAAAGAATTAAGGCAAAATGTCCTCTTGCTCATTATTTCCTTTTCAACATCTTTTTACCACCACCCCCCCCATTCCCCACCCTTCCTTTCTCCCCCTTCCCTCTTCCCTCCCCTCTCATCCCCCAATATTTTACTTTTTCTTTTGCTCCCTGTCTCACATAAAGTATTGAAGTTAGGGTAGGTACTGTATAAGATTTCTTTTAAAAGGATGGTGATGGGAATAGGATAGCAATAACTGTGCTAATTTTATTTGCCAGCCATCTCTGTGGCTGACAGATCTGAAACGATGGAAAATAAGGCTGAAACTATTTGTTGCAGCAGGATATCAATATTCTTCACAGAGCTCCGATACATAATTTCCCCTGTGAAGGTTTCAGTTGTAGTCAGCACAGGCTAATCCTTAGCATATCTACATTACAAAGGTGAAAGACAAAAGTAGGAACAGAACAGAAAAGATATGAAATGCTAAGATATTTGAAACCACAGCCATGGCTTTATTTCCTAGTGTAATAGGATATCTGTGCTTTAAATGGCATAATAATGCAGACTTAAAACTTTATCTCACGCCCACCTCTGAAAATTTCAGTGAAGGTCTCGAGTTTAAAACCTTAGCACCCATTAGGGGATTTCACCACATTATCTGAGTACAGCATCCTTGGTCCACGAGAGTGTACAAAATGACTCACAGAAACAGAGTAACAGGAAGATATAATTTTATATTAAGAACTCACAAAGCATCTATGAAAATTACCTTGCCTGGGGATAAAGCACACTGGTGATTACAATGATTCTCCCAGAAGATAAAATGGATGCAGGTGAAAATCATTATACAAGTCTAAGCACAGATCTCTTAAGCAGAATTAGGGTAATACAAGCAAATGTAGAAGTATATCACAGAATCACAGAATCACAGTATGTTAGGGGTGGGAAGGGACCTCAAAAGATCATCTACTCCAACCCCCCCACCAGAGCAGGATCACCTAGACCAGATCACACAGGAACACATCCAGGTGGGTTTGAGTATCTCAGAGAGATCCACAACCCCTTGGCAGCTGTTTCAGTGTTCCATCGCCCTCAAAGTAAAAAAAAAGGTTTTCCATGCTTCCTATGCCTCAACTTCCAACCACTGCCCCTTGTCCTGGCTGGCATCACAAGAAGAGCCTGACTCATCCCTTGGCACTCACCCTTACATATTTATAAACATTAATGAGGTCACCCTTAGTCTCCTCCTCTCCAAATTAAAGAGCCCAGCTCCCTCAGTGTCTCCCTCTAAGAGAGTATATGACTCAACATTCTCTGGCATTTCTGAGAGTTTATAAAAAGGTATTATTGTATTCACTCTTCAATCAGAAATATGGAAACTAATGTGAAATATTCTTTCCTGTGCTGGACCACTTTGAAAATAAAAATACACACTCCCATAGATCTTATGGGAAAATGTCCTCACATTCTAAGACAAATATTTGAGAGAACATGGTTGTCATGAGGTGTTAGGTATTAGGTAATAGGTGGACTTGATGATCTCTGAGGTCTCTTCCCAACTGGTTGATTCTGTGATTTTTTACATGACAGTACAGAGATATTGCTTGACTGGTTTAAAGCACAGGCTGTCTCCTAATAGAATCACAGGATGGTTTGGGGTGGAAGAGACTTTTAAGGTTGTCTAGTCCACCCCCTTGTCAAAGGCAGGGACATCTTTCACTAGTTGCTCAAAGCCCCATCCCAACCTGGCCTTGAAACTCCAGGGATAAGACATCCACAAGTTCTATGGACAACTCTATGGGTTTGGCTGAGATGTAGTTAATTCTTGCCAGAGCATACTTCTAGTGCTGTGTTTTGCAGTGCTGTAGCTGGGTGTTGATGATACACCAGTGTTTGGCTACTGCTGAGACCAAGCACTGCGATTTTCCAACACTTCCCTGCCCCAGAGTACACATGAGGGGTGGGCAAGATCTTCAGAGAAAATAGCCAGGCAAGCTGACCAAACTGACCAAAGGGTACCCCATGCCATAAGCCATCATCTCAGATATATAAGCTAATAGCTGGTGCCTGTCCTCTGGAGCAACTATGGCATTGAAGCCTGCTTCCCAGGACTGGCCAAAACATCATCTGCTTTTTGGGAAGTAGAGAATAACCTTTTTGTTTGTTTTGCTTCCATATGCAGCCTTTGCTTTTGCTTTGCATTATTAAAATTGCTTCTATCTTTTTATGGGCTTTTTTGTTATTTTCCCTTCTTCCTGTTATCTAAGAAGGGAAGTGATAGAGCAGCTTTGGTGGGCATTGGCCCACAGCCAGGGCCAAATCACCACAGCAAACCTGTTCCAAATTCTCACATTCCTTATATAGTAAAAAGTGTCTTTGATATCCAACCTTAATCTACCCTCTTTTAATTTTAAACTGCTACCTCTTGGTCTGTTGCTATATGACCTGTAAAATGTCTCCTCCATCTTCCTTATAAACTCCCTTTAAATATTGAAACAACACATTAAGGTCTCCTGAAGCCCTCTTCTCCAGTCCAAACCACCCCAGTGTGAGTGCTTTAAGCAAATGTTTTGGGTTTTTCTATAGCAGGCTAATTTTTTCTTATTCCTGTCAGCACTTTCTGAATTTGTACTCTCACCCTCCTACTGCCTGTCCTGAAAGTTTCACTGAAACCAAGGAGTTCCCACTTTTTCTGACATGCCACCATCCACTTACTAGCTACACTGCCTACACAGAATCAAAATTGTTCATATTGTTTTCTCCTTTACATGAAAAATGTAATCTGTATACACATTTATGCTGAATAATGTTTCATTAAGACTCTAGCATTTGAAGGTATGAAGCCTCAGATATGTCTGAAACACAGTACATTAAGAATACTTTGGTAGCACCTGTGAAAAGTATAGGCACACTCAAAGATTTCATAAGTAGGTAATGAATACTAATTGATGACAGCAAGTTCAAAGACCCTCAACTACAGGTGATAGCTTGAAAGATGAAAGTAAGGAGAGAAGGAAGCTTTTTTGCTTACCTGAACTTCAAGGTTCAGGTTCAGAGATGGCAATAGTCTTTTGGCTAAGGATTGACTAAAAGTGTTGTGCAGATTCACAAGATACAACTATGATACCATGTTGATGATGCTTTTTATGAAGGTTCTTTTTAGATAGTGTTTCATTTTCAAGAAGAATGGAAAGCCAGACTTAGTTTTGATTATTTTAAAAGGTGACCTTGCTCCAAAAACAACAGCAAGAATAGAACTGATATAAAGGTAAAATATTCCTGGTTAATTCTCTGGTTTTGTAAGTACTATCTTTTTCTAACTCATCAAAGGGTTAAAATACAGTGGGAAAA
The DNA here is from genome assembly GCA_015227895.2 of Colaptes auratus. Lineage (NCBI taxonomy): Eukaryota > Metazoa > Chordata > Aves > Piciformes > Picidae > Colaptes > Colaptes auratus. The sequence continues at coordinate 22,309,113 of CM037640.1, read as the reverse complement.
AGGCTCCCTAATGCCTGGGTGAGTGGCAGCAGCATTTTTAGTATATCAGAGATTTTTCTAGACATGTAAGAAATCTTGAGTAGGGTGAGATTTCTGATGCCTCTCAATGTGTGATAGCCCTTCTCTTTACAAACTATCTCGGGTGGGTTGAAAATTCCCCAAACATTGAATTTCCAGACCAGTCCAGTTGAGAGCAAATGAAGCTGTATTTACAAGCAAAACTACAATCTACAATGAAATGCGATGAACAGGCCACAATATAAACGTCTTTACAATATTTATAGGCATTTACATTTATAAACAGCGCAAGAACCCCCCTGGCCAAAACTACAGGGGACCCAGCAACAGCTTCCTGACCCTTCCTTAACCCTCTGGATACAAAGGGACAAGAGAAAAGAGCAGAGAATCTTTTTGTTAGACGCCAAAACAAAGCAATGCAGCCAAGGCCAGCAAAGAGCCAGCAGAAGCAAGTTAGTGTCTCCCGCGCAAGGGAAGCCAAAGGAAAAAGTTTACAGATCTAAATTTTATGTCTGTTATCTATCCGAGGGATTGTTTAGAACTTATCATTTTCCTTTTTACGCCAATAGTGATTTATTTACATTTTACCACTTTCTGTTCATGATCTGTGGAAAATTTTAAAGGTACAGCCTAAAACTACCACACTATCTCCCTTCCATGCTCATGAGAAGCAACTGAGCTCAGTGGAGTTAACCTTTTGCTCACTAGTTTCATGAAGCTTCCACTGTGATAAATTCCTTAATCCTATTGGAATGACTAGGAAGGAATAGATAGGAGAGCAGAAGCTTTGTTTGTGATGAAGCAAGCAGCTTTTTGAAGGAAACTTTATGCAGAACAAAAAGAGAGAAACTTCAGTGTCAACATGGCATGGCAATAGTGAATAGAAAAGAATACACGTGATCTTTTCAGCTGCATAACAAAACATCACAATACTAATGGCAGTGTCACTTAATGGCATGATTACATGTTGTCAATACATGTTCAGGCTGATCGATCTTGGTAGTGATATTCAAATTGTCCTCCCGGGACTTCGTATTTTTACAAGCCTATGACTTTACATTTCTGGCATGATACAAATTTATAAAGGGATACTGTTCACCTGGGAAATAGAGTTTCCTAAAAATTAAGCAGAACATGAG
>CM037640.1:22265657-22307456 GCA_015227895.2 Colaptes auratus | reverse complement strand
GGCCTAAACCAGTGCAGTGTACAGGGGCAGAATGACCTCCCTGCTCCTGCTGGCCACACTGTCCTGATGCAGGCCAGGATGCCATTGGCCTTCTTGGCTGCCGGGGCACCCTGCAGGCTCATGTTCAGCCTACCATCATCAGTACCCCCAGGTCCCTCTCTGCCTGGCTGCTCTCAGCCACTCTGAACCCCAGCCTGTAGCCACTGCATGGGGTTGTTATGGCCAATGTGCAGAACCCAGCACTTGATGTGTTCAATCTCATGCCATTGGATTCTGCCCATCTGTCCAGCCTGTTGAGGTCCCTCTGCAAAGCCTCTCTGCCCTCCAGCAGATCAACTCCTGCCCCAGCTTGGGGTCGTCCACAATTTACTGATGATGGACTCGATGCCCTCATCCAGATCATCAATAAAGATGTTGAAGAGCATGGGGCCCAGCACTGATCCCTGGGGCACACCACTAGTGACTGGCCACCAGCTGGATGTGGCACCATTCACCACCACTCTCTGGGCTCGGCCCTCCAGCCAGTTCCTAACCTAACGCAGTATGCTCCTGTCCAAGCCATATTTATGCATATTTATGGATGGGAAAAAGCATAGGTATAAGAAAAAGCAGCACCTGAAGGAGCATGTGCAAACGCCAGATTCATTCGTAACATTTTTAGTCACCACAGTTCTCTGCTTTTCCCCAGTGCAGGGAGAGACAGAGCCAGGGGCTCCCATTTCTAAGCACCTACAATCCAGTCCCTAGTGCTGCCTTAGCCATCCTCTTCTGACAAAGGGCTCCAGCACCTGTCACCCAAGGTACCTGCCCCTATCTCATCTCTAATCTCCTCCTTTAGGTTTATTGTGTTCTGTCCTCAGGATACGTTTGAAAATGTATAGAACACTGAAATCATTAGGAAAATTTTGTAAGGGCTTATTCTCTGTGCCTCTGTCTTTAGTACTTTTGGGAGAGTGTATGTATATCTACTTGTAACAATGTCATGAGAATTTAAAATCTTATATCAAGTGTTTCTCATGTACCTTAATGCCTACAGCTGTCATATAGATAGCACCTTTTATGAGGTAGCCACAAATTACTTCCAAAGAGGACAGAGAATTTTTTAGTCACTGTTAAAAGGAGGACATCTTCCAGTTGCTTCCTTTACATTCTGTTCTGGTTTTGACAATAAGGTAAAAATTTAGTCTATACAGCTGAAACAGTAGTATTCAAAAACATTGTTTCATTAAAAGCATTAGAATTTGAAGCCCAGAATGGAAAGAGGAACTAAGATAAGGTGTCTTCACGGGCAGGATCTTGCATCAAAACATCTCATGGCCTCAGATGATTGCTGTTGATGAAAATTACAGTGAAAGCTCCAGAGAATTATCACAACTCTCTACATAGTCATAAATAAAAACTCATAAAGCAGAACCAAACAGATGTTCTCTTCCTTTACATACTTACAGCTATTGCATAACTAAATGTGGTTATTGATACTTGAAAAGGAAATATTACAAAGCAGCACAGAGTTGAAGATTTCAGAAATGCTTTATCTCTCTTGGGATTATGCAGCCAAGAGTTGTGGACCACATGTATCTTTGAATTTGCTGCCCATGGAAACCTGACATGGCTGCAAATGGTAGAACATGTCAATAAATTAGGGCACCTAGATCCTGAGATCAAATCCGCTCAGGATTTCTGGGTATCTATCATAAACTAAATGACCATTCAAACAAGTAGGCTACAGCAAAAGGCAGGAAGTCTGGCATAGTTGCTAAAATCGTGTTTAAAGATGTATGTGTTGTGCTGAAAGAGGAGATCATGAGTGCAAACAAAATAATAGAAGTAACTCAGCTGCAAATCCAGCATATTCACCAAATGACAGACCTAATACAGTGTATCTGTTGTAAAGTACATTAAGAGAAGAAATGAATGGCTAGAAGCCATTCCATCTAGTAGGGAAAAACTGCAGTCTTGGTTACAAGCAAATACAATACAATACAATACAATACAATACACCAGGTTGAAAGAGACCTTCAAGATCATCGCGTCCAACCCATCAACCAATCCAACCCACCTAAACAACTAAACCATGCAGCCAAGCACCCCATCAAGTCTCCTCCTGAACACCTCCAATGAAGGTGACTCCACCATCTCCATGGGTAGCCAATTCCAATGGGCAATCACTCTCTCTGTATAGAGCTTCTTCCTAACATCCAGCCTAAACCTGCCCTGGCACAGCCTGAGACTGTGTCCTCTTGTTCTGGTACTGGCTGCCTGGGAGAAAAGACCAACCTCTGCCTGGCTACAACCTCCCTTCACGTAGTGTAGAGAGCAATAAGGTCACCCCTGAGTCTCCTCTTCTCCAGGCTAAGCAACCCCAGCTCCCTCAGCCTTTCCTCATAGGACTTGTGTTCCAAACCCTTCACCAACTTTGTTGCCCTTCTCTGGACACGTTCCAGCAAGACAACATCCTTCCTAAACTGAGGGGCCCAGAACTGGACACAGGACTCAAGATGTGGCCTAACCAGTGCAGTGTACAGGGGCAGAATGACCTCCCTGCTCCTGCTGGCCACACTGTTCCTGATGCAGGCCAGGATGCCATTGGCCTTCTTGGCCTGCTCTGCTCTTAAAACTGTTGAAATGGTCACTAACATTTAACAAAAAGAAACAAGGAAGCAGACCATGGTGTGCTGTTCCAAACTGTTGTCTGTTATTGTCTATTATAAAGTGAATGAGTGCTATACAGAAACTGCACCTTTTTTTTCTCCTCATTTGTTTGCCCCTGTGCCCTTTCTGAGTTCTTCACACCAAGAAACAAATATCCTTATCTGCAATGTTACAAGTCACCTTAATATATAACATCATCTGGACAGTTCCACTGAGTTAGTCCAAAGTTCTCTAATGTGCTGAATTACTATCTAAAGACCACTGGGAAATCTTCACACCAGCAGGTATAAAGCAGATGCAGCCTTGTGTCAGATGAGTCTCTTCTCCTCATGCATTCTAAAAACAGACTCAAAAATCTGTAAACAGACATCAAGTCCTTTTCTTAAAATGTGGCTCCATTTTTGATCCTATTAAAGCAGAATAAGCTTATCTTATCCTTCTGGATCTGCATCACTAGTTTTCTCACGAGTCTTCTCAGTTCTGCAAACATCATCAATGTTATCATTAGGAGCACAGTCTTTCTCACAATACTTAGGAACTTGCTTTGCTAAAGCCAGGAAGGGAGGTGCTATGAAAAAGAAAAATAACACAAAATAGGGAAAGTGACTCACTATATACTGAGTTCTTATAAGTTTCCAGATGAAACAGTCATAACAATAATAAACTTCACTTTCCAATAACTGAATCAAAGCTTTTATGAGTATATTTCATATAAAATGGTTTCTGGATCAATGAGAATTCCTGTATCTGTTCAAATATGTCCTGCCTAATGACTTTGATATGCAGTAGAAACAGATACCTCCCTGTAGAATTTTCCAGAGCTAATGGAGAAAAAATGCTATCCAAAGAAGAAATCACTTCAATCTTCCTTGTTTGTTTTCTTATATGCTGCAATGGACATCACACTTGAGCTGTGTGAATTCAAAATCCTACTGGGATTTTCATGGACAACTGTGTTTAAAAGGATCAAGCAAATGGGCGTTTCAATTTCTTTTGATAGATATCTTAGCAAGGTTACAGGCACAAAGAGAGTAAATAACTACATATCACAAAGATGTAGTTAAATACAGAAGTTTCAAATATATAATTCCATATCAGTTTTTTTTTTGTTAACTAGTCACTTGTTGCAATGTTACAAAGTTTTCTAAGGTGTTATTATAACTAAGATTTTGGTCTCTCGTCTGAACGCAGGTCTTGAATTAAATCTGGATAAACCTCTAATGGAAAATTTCCATTGAAATAAAACCAACACCTGAGAGGATGTGATGGGCTACGCCCATCCTGGAAGCAGGCGGGGAGGGCTTGTGAGAGCTTTTGCCCTCCCTGGAGGGTGTTTTCCCACTGGGAAATTAAATCAGTCTGTTCCACTCCCCCTCCCTGCCCAGCGAGGCCATAAGAAGGGGGATACTGCAGCCATTAGCTCTTTTGGGCCCTGCCTTTGCTTGGACAAGGACTGCTGGTGGCTCCTTGCTTCTCTGCCACGTGGTTGGGCCTGATCTTTCCCCCTGCTGCCTCTGTGCCTCTTCAGAGAGACTGGTTTTGTATTCTTGGTTGTTTTTTTTTCCCTCCCATCCATCCTTGTTCCTTGCCCTTGTGAACCTTCCCTGTTATTGCTACATTTATATATACTCTTTAAAGAATATTCTTTACCTCTCTACTTCCAAGCTGACTCCAATTATTTCTTGGTGGATTTGCTCCTTCCTTTCTTTTTCTTCTCTGTTGGGAAGGAGGAGGGGGGAGTGGGGGAGGGATTCTCAGCCTTGCTCCCATCTGAGCTCTTAAGTCCCAGTTAAGGCTCAAACCACTACAGCTGAATACTCTCCTGTGTTACTGATGAAACTACTTGGTTTTGGTGCCTTCTCAAGGACACAAACAGGGGCAACCAGTCTTGAAACAGTGGTTTCCAAGACTTCTTTTCTTAGATCACCTCCATGGGAACAGACTGTTATCCTTATCTAACATGTTATTTGTTCTTTCAAACACCACAATGCCCCAACTTTCACAAATTATTAAGGAGTTCAACACACTTCAAAAGTTCTTTGATTTTGTCCTGAATAATTGTAACTTACTATTCTGAGGGAACTTAGTAGACCACTTAGGTATATACTTTAGGCAGAAGGCATTCCCTGGGTCAAAGACAAGTACTGAAAGATGTAAATGCCAGTGTAAGTGCCCTGAGGATTTAGGACTTATGACTTCCCATCTGGAAGTGGAAAGCCATGGCCTTCTCACCTGACTGAGATCCATGGGGTTATTATTCATGAGTGTCTACAATCAGCCCACTGAACTCAGTGAATTGGCTAATCCTCTAAATTAGCTATTAGCTTGACTTTCTCTGTTGAAATGAGGCCAGAGAAATTAAGAAAGATCCCTAGAGTATTTAATTAAATTACTCTGTGTAATTTTTACAATTAGTTGAGATACTCTGAGAAACAGACACCTCTTCTACGCTATCTACAGAAGGCACAGAAAGTGAGGAGTTTGAGATACAACTGAAAATGTATACATGCTGAATGCACAGATATTTAGACCCAGCCAGGAGGAAACAGAAAGCCTAAGGACCTGTTTGAACTCGCATCTGTCTCTCTAGGAAGCAGCCCTGACTCAAATCCAGATACCACATGCACTGGAGACACAGCTCATCGGGTCCAGAGGCCCAGATTGGACATTGCATGTCCCTGACCACTGCTAATCTCTCTGTAGCCATTCCTGGTACCAAACAAGCTTCACCTATTTATGCATTCAGCCTGGCACAGGAAAGGAAAGTTTTTGTGTGATGTTTACAGTGCTCAGGGTAGGACCAGTTAAAATAAGAGCTGTGTCTGTGTAATACACACCACAACAGAATCTGGCTTGCTAACTATGGTTCCCAGACACCATTGTAACACACATAAAATCTGCTCTGCATCATACAAAGCTGAAATGTGGCTGTACATTTTCCTATGGAAAATTTAGACACACCAGTCAGAGCAGTGCAGAATCTAAAGTACTTTGAACACCAGCATAAACTAGGTAACACAAAAGTGCCTGCACCTCTCACATTTGTCTGGTAAATTCAATTATTCCATAACCCAAGCCTTAGGGATTTGCTGCTGCTCAAGAGAGAAAAAAATCTAAGGTGGGAAGATGATAATAAAGGGAAAAGGCCCTAAGTGGGGGGGAAATTTGCATTTAGAAGGTAAAATCTAGGTCAGAATTGTGTCTTTTGGATGAAACACATTCCTGTCCTGTTCTCCAAATTCTTATGAGTTAGAGCCAGACCATGGAAAATATATTCTCTCTCCTTTCTTCCAGCTCCCACATGTCAGTCATCATGAAAGAGATGCAGATCAATTCCACTTACAGAGTTGCTTTACCATTTGGGATAGATCCTCTGGAGGATCCAAACCCAAAGGGACAAGAACATGCTGATAACTGCCCTGTCTTGCTTAAAGCAGAATGAGCAATTGAAGAAAGCTGTCTATTCTCATTATGGCATCACGTGTACCTTGTAATAGAGACCTGAGATTGGTTCTTTGTAAAATAAAAATAAATTTATATAAAGTACAGGATAAGATTTTATGAGTAGTAATAATAATAATGGCTATCTATTATGCTTTAATTTTCATCAACAGGTGTCAGGGTCAGACTTATTTTTCCTGTTTTTCAGAAGAGAAAATAAGGCACAAAAGATGGGGTGGTTGCCCAGGGTGATCCATCAGACTGACACAGCTTTGGAAATTAAATCTAAGTTTCCTGAACCCCAGCCCAGCATTCTGTCCTTAGTAGTAAATGATTGGATAGCTTAACCACCAGAGGACACCTTTACCCAAGCATTCACATGTCTCTGAAACCAAAGGTCCGCTGGAAAACACAAGGTATTTGCAGTTCAACAATCTTTGCAGTGTCTGACACTCTCAGTGTTTGGAAAACCAATTTTAAATACAACTTAGAGGTTAACAGAGTGAGAAATAGCTGACTTCCATAATTGTATCACATTGTAACAACATTTGCCACTCGTGAGAGACATTTTCCTATATCTTAATATGCTTTTAAGGCTTTCACTATGGAGGCTTAGGTATCTAGACATTCTTTAACAAACATTTTAAATCAATAATTATATTTTAAGTGTCATAATAGATGCGACAAATGGAGCATGTACAAAATACAGGGGGAAGGCAAATCTGAGGCTGTCTAAGAAGAGACATAACAACAGTGTGGTTATGAATACAGCATCACTGAATCCTTTGGAACAGTATATTCATGAAAAGGTAACTTGTAGGCAGATGTCTCCACATTTGTAAAGTCTTGAGACTCAATTACTTTACAGAGTAATTGCTAGATAACAAAATTATAAGCACTGCCTGGACCATTAAACTTTGGTAAAGGTGACTGAAATAATCTCAGGGGAACCAAAAGCTTGTTTAGAGCACAGATATTAAGCAGCAGTAATTAAGTAACACAGTGGGAGTGTGAGTCTCAGGAGAAAACATGCTACAATGAAAATTTTACTACATGTCTCAATTACTTGTTACTCTGCTCTTTAGCTTTCTGCAGTAGAAATCTACCACTATTTCAGATCTCTGGAAGCCTGAAGCACTACACAGAATGTCCAAAACATCTACACTGGAGACCATCTGGGACAGTCTGGTCATATCTGCCTAGAAATGTAACTTGGTAAACTTGGAATGGAAATAGGATGGCCATACCCAAACTATCCAGGGTTAATAGCCTTTCCCATATTAATTCCCAAATTTGTCCCAAGAATTACATTTTAACAGTTCAGGTGCTTATCTTAATTTTTGCACCTCTGCCTGTGCCCAGGCACTATTTTTTTCCTAGTCCAAACAGCCAATAACAACCTCTGTCAAGGGATTAGGGCTGTCCAGCAGACAAATGACATAGGCTGTGATTTAACCCCTCTCCCTTTCCAAAGGGAGAAAATAAAAGTGTGTTGGAAAAGAAAACTAAACAACCATAATGAAACAATAACAATGAAAAATATAGAAATATATATATATGAACCCCACCCCCACCACCTGTCCTCCCACACTTCCAATGGTAATTATGCCACCATCACCACTGACACTGTGGAAAGGCACTAAGGAAATCTCATTGTGTACTTACTAGCAGAAAAGAACCAGATTCAGAAGCTGGATTCTAGAACAGTATTCAGGAATACAAGGATTGGGATCAAAGGCAGAATGTCCCCCTTGTAAACCCTCAGCTTCATACTGAATGTGATGTATATGGAATGAAATATCTTGTTGGTCAGGTTAGGGCCACCTGTTCTGTTCTTTCTGCAGGTGCAGCCTCTTACTGCATCCCAATATGGCACACAAGATTTAGCAGTGACCTTTGTCTTCATAGGTATAAGTAAGAGCAAGAACCTTTCACCATACCAATCCTTAGAAGTAACTATAAACAGCAAATGCTACCACTTCTAGAAACATACACTGTCAGCAGAAATATGAGGTTAACTTTGCAAAGTGCATCCATAAAGGATGTACAAAGAAGAATGACGCATGGAGAGGGAAGACAGGGCCAAAGTTGTTAACAAGGAAAGGAGTTAACAGTGCTGCAGATAAATGTGAACAATAGAGGCTGCAGAAATTAAGTCAGGAAAGGGTGAGAGATGAAACTAGCTGAGGGGGTGGAGAGGTGTCTCCATTTTAGAGCTACTAGGGAAGAGGAATCTTTGAAGTTCAGACAGACTGAAGCAGAGACTCATCTGAAGGCAATTCTGAGATTCAGGCAAGGTGGTAATGCAGAAGTAGAGGGAACAGTTAGGAAGACAGTGTACTGTTGGTAATGGCACAATTAAGCTGGATCCTCACAAGGTTGAGGTAATCTGTGGCTCTAGCTTTCACATGGCCTTCAGTTCATCTGTCCAGACTTTGACATGGCAGCAGCTAACAGTCTCCCAGAGGTGAGGAACCTAGCAGCCTGGAATGAAGTCCGTATGTTATTTTCCAAGTCATCCAAAATGAACATGCTGCAGTCAGAGAGGAGTCATAGAGGTCAGAATAAAAGCAAGAGTGTCTAAATAAGTTGCCCAAATAGAGAACACCACTGCAGTAACCTACATTAAGCTGATCATCACCCTGCTCTACTGATGTGCTGGTGAGGCAGAGTTTCAACACATAAAAGATCAGGAGTTCTAAAATACATTCAGGCTATTCTTTTTGCCAATCATTTGTGGTTAGAAGCTATAGGGGCTGCAGTTCTGTCTGAATCACAGAATCTACAAGAAGACCCAGAGTCTTTGAGAAGTGGGTTCTGAGTCCCTCCACCCAATCATCATGTAAAAGACTGTGAAAGAAGGGAATGTTCTCTGTTACAGTAATCTAGCCAGCAGGGTAAGACCATCAGAAAACAGCCTGGGAAAACCCAGAAAACAAAACCATAGACTTCAGCATTAACATTCACTCATCCACGCACATAAATGACTGCAACTTTTTGTGCATGCACACTCAGGCATGAATTGCATGTTGGACTTCATCTAGAAACCTGCATTTTCAGAGACAGTCAGGTCTTACTGGCTACATCTAACCTAATACATTCAATAGTATCACCATCTTGGTACATAATTGTAGCCTCTCTACTGCGTAACTGTTGAAAGGCTATTAACGTGGGTTTGAACCAGGAGCAGCTAACACTTTCTTTCTGTCAGCTCCTAGGGACAATTTGAGTTTTCTGTTGAGTCAGGCAGCATTCACAATAGACTATCTGGATATAGCCACTTAATTTTGAATAACAGTAATTTAAAAACATGAGCATGGGCAAAATATTCCAGTTGGTTCCAAGACCAGAGAATGGGTCCAATGCACTATTCCACGTATATGCACATGACTGCCCTGGAATGAGTAACAGTTTTCCTACTAGCAATTTTGCTGTGTTTCTCAACAGAAGACTGAAGTAGACAAATTGGGTGTTGGTGGCCAGAAGCATCATTTAGAAGTGTGATGTGGATAAAGAAGAGTAGTAGCTGGCCAGCAGTTGACATATTTTGGTTCTATGAATACTACGATATATATATGTAAATATTTGTGGAAATAAATGTTATGACATTAAAACTCACCTGGCAAAGTATGATGCAATTTAGTATTTGTTTTGCTCCCTTTCTCCACGCTGACAGATAATCACATGGACAGACAGTGTTCTGGAGATTCATTTTGTCCAGGGAGTACTAAAAGACTGAGAAACTTCTGGAAGCTCTTCATGCTTTGGGTTGCCACAAGAAGACAGGAGGCTTAATAGCTGGATTCTGAGAGGGCCTGAACTGGCAGCCAGCATATGATTCAAGGCTTGTTATTATCTTTTCTCTCAACACTGAGATACAGCTTTCCTGCTCTAATAAACTAGAAGTAACTAATTTGTCTCTTTAATACTTGGTTCTTCAGTGTGCACCCTTTATTGTATCTTGATACTGTTTACTAGCTATAGACACCAGCAATGCTAGAAATGGCTGTGGCCTGATGCTGCTACTACTAAATTTAATATCTTTACAAGAACGTAACAAAAATGATGTTTCTGAGGTCAGAAGGTGCTGCAGTGTACATGCACACATAACAGTTACAATTCTGCTCCTGTATGTCACATCTTTAAGCTCTAAAGGGCTCTGCACTTTGGCAGCAATTTTTCCATTCTGTTCAGTACCAATCATTCTGCTACAGAGAAAAATCCGACACACTGTATTTTCATGGACAACACATAAAGCAACCTGGTGGACAGACATTCTAGTGCCATTTATTGCACAGATGTTTCTTTGTGCTTATAAATATATGCAGCTAAAAAGAAAAAAAAAATCAAACCAGAGATTGATCTGAGATTCTCTTCAGAAACTGGGAAAAATTAGTACTAACATGAATCTTACAATAAAAAATGTATCACTCATTACCCTTTAGGAAAAAGGGTGACTTTGGTTCAAAAAGCCTCCTGTGTATTATATGCTTTGGTCTAAGACAAACACTATTATTTATAGTGTATTATGAAATAATGGTAATACAGAAGCTTCAGGTGGCCAAAGAGGATTTTTATGGCTCCAAGTCTAATCTGTAATAAATATTATATATTGACCCTGTTAAAAGTTCTTATAATGCTGCCATGCCTGATTTTTCTCAAGGATTAATGTGATCATAAATATTTTCTGTAGATACTACATTACTCTTTCAGCATCCTTATCCTCCCAATTCCCCATTCCTTCTCATCCCTTGATCTCCCATTGTGCATGCTCAAGATCTTGTCCATGAGGCAGCTTCCTCACTGCAGAGAGCTTTGGTGACACAGAGATGTAAGAGTATATGTAAGGACCTGGTATCCCAAGCCAACTTCTTGCAGCAGGGGGGGTCATGTTAAGATTCAGAAAATTCCCTTGGAGTAAATAAAAGTGAACCGACACCAAACAGCTGATGAATTTGGTTTATTATAGAATCATAGAATGGCTTAGGTTGGAAGGGACCTCAGAGATTACCCACTACAACCTCCCTGCATGGGCAAGGATACCTCCCAGCTAAGCTGCTCAAGGCCTCATCCAAACTGACCTTGAACACCCCCCATGAGGAGGCATCTACAACTTGCCTGGGCAACCTACTCCAGAGTCTTACCACCCTCATACTGAAGAACTCCTTCCTAAGATCCAGAGTAGGTTTCAGGTAGCATTATTTCACATGGGTATGGTTGGGTCACATACAGATTTAGAAATAATACATTACTATAATGACTTATTATTAGATACTTAGTTTCTCAGCCCAGTGACCACATGTTTGTTCTTCACAATAGCCTAAAGTTTTAATTATCCCTCTGATTCTACTTGTACACAGCACAAGTGATTGCTTTGGGAAAACAAAACAAAGCAAAGCAAAACAAAACAGAACCCCATTATTAGATGCAATGAAAACTCTTAGTAATGGACTGGAGCAGAGAGAAAATGAAAAGAATAACAGAATCACAGAAACATTCAGGTTGGAAAAGACCCTTGGGATCACCAAGTCCAACCAATAATCCTACTCTACAAAGTTCATCCCTAAACCATATCCCCAAGAACCACATCCAAATGACCTTTAGACATATCCAGGGTTGGTAACTCAGCACATTCCAATGCCTGACCACTCTTTCCTTGAGAAAAAATTTTTTCCTAATGTCCAGTCTAAACCTATCCAGCTGCAGCTTGAGGCCATTCCCTCTTGTTCTATCACTATATTACCAGGGAGAAGAGACCAGCACCAGCCTCTCCACAATGTCCTTTCAGGTAGTTGTAGAGAGCGACGAGGTCTCCCCTCAGCCTCCTCTTTTTCAAACTAAACAACCTCAGCTCCCTCAGTCATTGCCCACAAGATTTATTCTCCAGGCCCTTCCTCAGCTTCATTGCCCTCCTCTGCACTCACTCCAGCACCTCCACATCTCTTTTATATTGAGGTGCCCAAAATTGAACACAATACTCAAGGGGTGGTCTCACCAGAGCTGAGTACAAGGGCACAATCACCTCACTACTCCTGCTGGACACAGCATTTCTAATGCAAGCCAGGATGCCATTGGCTTTCTTGGCCACCTGGGCACACTGCTTGCTCATATTCAATTGTTTGTCAATTAGAACACCCAGGTCCCTTTCTGCCAGTTTTCCAGCTACATTTCCCCAAGCCTATAGCATTGTTTCGGGTTGTTGTGACCCAAGTGCAGGACCTGTCATTTTCCCTTGTTGAAGCTCAGCCCATTAATGTTGGCCCATGGATTCAAACTATCCAAGTGTGCACATCAACATCCCACCTAACTTGATGTCATCTGCAAACTTACTGATGACATTCTCTATGTCTTCATTGAGGTCATCAATAAAGATGTTAAACAGAAGTGGCCCCAGCACTGAGCCCTGAGGAACACCACTTGTGACTGGCCACCATCTGGATTTAATTTCATTGACCAACACTCCTTGGGCCCTTTCACCCAGCCAGTGCTTTATCCAGCAGAGCCTGTGCTCATCCAAGCCACGAGCAGCCAGTTTGTCCATGAGAATTCTGTGGGGAACAGTGTCAAAGGCTTTGCAAAAGTCTAGGTGGACAATACCCACAGCCTTTGCCTCATCCAATAGTCAATCATCTTGTCATAGAAGGAGGTCAGGCAGGACCTGCCCTTCTTAAACCCATGCTGACTGGGCCTGATCCCCTGGTTGTTCTCTGTATGTTGTGTAATGGCACTTGAGATGACCTGCTCTGTGACCTTCCCTGGTACTGAGGTCAGACTGACAGGTCTGTAGATTCCTGGATCCTCCTTTCTTCCTATCTTATGGATGGGGATCACATTTGCTCTTCCCCAGTCCATTGGGACCTCCCCAGTTAGCCAGGACTTTGAGTAGATAATGGAAAGTGGCTTGGCAAGCACATCTGCCAAATCCCTCCACATGCTTGGGTGTGGCCCATCCAGCCCCAAGACCTTCCCTTGCCACATGCATTGTTTTGAGACAATAGAGGATTGGGCTACCACAGTATATCAATAAGAAAATGGAGGCAAGTCAGAAGATGGGCTGCAGTGTTTTGACCTGGTTAGAATAAGTGCCCATACACAAAATGAAGTCCTGCAAAAGTCCTATATTCTAGTTTCAGGTTTGTCTGGGTTTCAAGCACCCTCATGCCAGGAAGTTATGCACCAAAAGATGTTCTCAGCTTTACACAGGGCAGGGTAGTTAAGCTTCTTCATATTAAAACAAAACAAAATAAAACAAGTTTTATCTACAGCCACTTCATGGTTTAACATGCAGTTAAATGCTCGCCTCTCTTTCTAGAGACATAATTGCCTGCTTCAACGACATTGCTCTGTTCGGTGTGGAAGGGCAGTCCAGCCTTCTGTCCTGTGATGTACTGCATTTGACAAGCCAGCAGAGTGATGGGAATGTACAGAGTTAAAATATACCAGTCCAAATCCATGGCCCAAAAACCTATTGGCAGAGAAGATACAGCAAACATCTGCTCACCAGCTGACAGATTTTTTTTCTTACTATTTGCATTCAAAATATGATCTAGAATAAGGAAACTTATGTCTGCTAGTTGTAAGACTGGTCACAGTTCAAGGGCAGCTCCCCTATTAGCTGTGATGTAACAGTGAGAGCTTTCTATACAGTAAATTACTTTCTTGCTTGGAGAAGGAGCAAAATCCGAGTTTTACAGTGTTACAGCAGATCCACAAATCAACACCAAGGCACCAAAATTTCACAGTGACTCATAAAAGAGAGAGAACAAACCCCTCTGAGTTCAGAAACTAGATAATCTCCTCTCTGACTCACTGCTATCTTGGCAGCTTTTATCTTTGTTTCAGGTTATTTATTTATATTTATGACCAAAAAATAGAAATGTATGAGGATTATCTGTGAAAATAGGCCCACAAAGGACCAGGTGAGTCACCATGCTTTGTCCTCCATTGTCAAAAGAAATTATATCTTTCTTTTTTTTAAGTTCATATATGTCAAGAAAGATAGCCATTACCCTCACACACACACAAGCTACAGATGGTATTTACTCTCAGGGTAAGAGTCAAGCCCTCAGTGCACTGAAATGCACTAAGAGAAGAGAGATTCAGAGGCAGTTGTCAGGGCTGCTGCTGGCTGGAGGTTCACAAGCGAACAACTCTTGAAGCTGCAAAGTGAGATGAGGCATCACCTCCTCCCCAGCACCATGTCTATCCCAGAGAGGAATCAAAAACAAACTTAATAGAAGAAAAGGCATCTGTTCCTGCAGACAGATAATTACTGCTTCCACTGATACTAGCACTCAAAAATGGTCTTAAGTGGGGACAAGCATTTCAGAATTGCTGACAGGACTGTGTTTAGCAAGAGCTATAGTCATTGCCAACTAATTACACCAAGCTGCAGAGCAAAAGTTGAAAAACAAACCAACCAACCACAGCACACACACCCCCAAACAAAACAAAACAAAAAAACCTGAAACCAAAAAAAACCACCACAACAAAACACAAACAAACTAACACCAACCAACCCAAATGCAAAATTCACAGATACTCCTTGGTGCTGAAGAATCAGTTTCTTTCTTCCTCTGTCCTATCAGCCTATATTGCATCTTGTTCTGCAAGAATCTGTGGTACTGATCAGAAGAAGTCAGGCATCTTTCAGAACTGGACAGGGGTTGAAACATATAAATGACTACAAGAGCTAAACATAGCCTAAAACAGTCACATGTGGATTTCTGTGGGGATGCAAGTGGTTTGATTTTGAATGAGTGGAATGAAGTGGGGCCACAAACACATACCCCCACACATATTTAATGACTTGATAATTCCAGTCCTTATTCATTCATAGACTGGATGTTAGGAAGAAATTCTTCATAGAGAGAGTGATTGCCCATTGGAAAGGGCTGCCTGGGGAGGTGGTGGAGTCACCATCACTGAGGGTGTTTAGGAGGAGACTTGATGGGGTGCTTGGTTTAGTTGATTAGATGGAGTTGAATGATGGGTTGGACACGATGATCTCGAAGGTCTCTTCCAACCTGGTCTGGTCTATTCTATTCTATTCTATTCTATTCTATTCTATTCTATTCTATTCTAATTTTCTATTCTATTCTATTTTCTATTCTATTCTATTCTATTCTAATTTTCTATTCTATTCTATTTTCTATTCTATTCTATTCTATTCTATTCTATTCTATTCTATTCTATTCTGCAGTCTAGAGGAAGATTATAGACAGGGTGGCACCTGTTTGCTGAGTTCATACTGCTAAAAATAACAACACTCTCCACCTATGTCCTAATGAATTCCTATTCATACAATATTCTCATTCCCAGAACTTTGAAAACAGCACCACACACACAACTCACTTCTAGTTTGTGCAAAATTCCCTGAAGGATATGCAACAAAAATATACACATGCAGCAGGCAATGCTGTATAGTAGTGTCTGAAAACAACACAGTCTTTGGCAAATCCTCTTACGTGGGCAAATCCAATTTTTCAGACAAAGAAAATGTCTACTGTCTTTTTTTTTTAAACAAAGAACTACCTCTGAAAATGAAATGCAGGTATGAGCACGAGATATCTTCTTAATAATCACAGGTAAATTTACTGAAGAGCCTTTTTTCCTCTGTCATATGTGCCAGTATACCTTTGGACTGCTGTGGCAGCACCTGGGAGCTGGGGAAACACACAGTCTCAAGCACATAAGTTGCTTTTTCTTTCAACTGAACTGGGTTGTGATTTGCTAGAACAGAAAATTGTCCAGTTCAGAAAAGCAGAAAGAAAAGAGAGAAGAAAAAAAAATGAAGAGGGAGAGAGAGAGAGAGACCCTCAGACCCAGCAGAGGGAGAAGAGGCTGAAAAGAAAATGTCATTTGTAATAGTCAAGTACCAGATAAAAAGATATTAGTTGTTGTCACCGTCTACGACTGCTGCATACTCTTTCTGTCTGGAGGCAAAGCCAAGAGGCACTGATTTCACCAGGTTTTCCTAAGGGTCTGAAATTGGGAATGCTTCAGGGACAGACTGTGGTGGGGTGAGAAAGTTCCCTCCCCCCACACACAAAGAAAGAAACCACAGCTAGCTCAGTCGGAAAAGCAGATGAAAGCTATATTTACAGGCAGAAATGGAATGCAATGAATATGTACACAAATATACAATATTTACAATATATACAGAAATGCACAGCAATGAACGTAATGCAGAAAAAGCTTTTTCCCTCCAGCCAAGAATTAGTTTTCTTATCTGGTTAGCCTTGTTAACTCAAGGTCACTCCTGTCCGGCAAAAAGCTGTTGTTTCAGAGAGAGAGAAGCCGACCAGCCCACAGGACAGAGAAGAACAGACTGAACTAACAGAACCCAAACTTAAAATTGCATTCTACAATCTACCAATGAAATTAGTTTAGACTATCTTGGTTTTCTTTAAATATCAAAAACATTCAGCCAGAGTGTTCAGCAATTGTCTCTTTCTTAAAGGCACAGCCTAAACCGGTCACACAGACCTAATTCAAGGTAAACCAGAGGGCACAGAAAATCAGAAGACTACAGCCATACTGTTTGATGGAGCAGTGAACTACATCCAGGTTCACATTTTAGTATGTTCTCCTGAGCAGAAATATGAGCATGTACACCCTGGAAATGAACTGGCAGATTCCCAGAGTGTACTGGACTTGCTCTGACTGCAACGGCACAGTTAAGCCTGTGTCTGCATTGCCAATTCAACTGCTTGCAGTGTGTGTTTACTAGCACCTCCGCCATCAGCAGTCAATCAAACAGGTAAAAAGAGCTAAATAATTCTCAAATAATCACCTTCTCCCATCCAGGCAGCAATCCAGGCAAAAGCAGAGGACAAGGGCATCAGGGAGTGCTACTGAGGAGGCTGTGACATTTAATTACCATTTTCCTTCCCTTTTCCTGAAAATGTCTATACCCAAAGCCTCTAACACTTGGCAGAAACCTATCAGTCATGGATTTTGTGATGCACTTTCCCATGGACTTTTGCCACTAGGTCAGTTTTCTTATACACACGCACACACATAGAACAGATACATGTATAAACACACATATAAAAGAGGTCAGAGCACAATGTAGAAGATATTGAAGGTCTTTTTCTATTTCTTGACACATTTTACTCATCTGTAGTCTTAACAATCATGTCCCACTTTGACAAAAACATACCGTAATACCAGCAGCATGATATAGCTTTGTACTTGCTGCAGAATTCACTATGACCTTGAATGTCCAAAAATTTAAGCATCATATTTAAAAATGAACCTTTGCCATGTGAAGAATTTCACTATTTCACTTTTGACATGCCTGAAGATCATTTGGCTTATTTCAGTCTCAAAAAGATTTTAGCACTGGTCCATGTGACATATTCTTGCGTCACAGGCTGAATCACTAATACAGATATATCTCTCTCTTACCACTTCTCTCTCTTACCATCAATTTTCATTGCAATCCTTTGGTTTGATTAAAAAAAAAACCAAACCAAAACATTGTTTCTACCTTGTTATAAAGATCCTGTATGACAAGAGACTAAAGAGAAAGTTGGAAAACCACAGAACTGCTTGATTGTCTAAAAGTCTCCTCTGTAAGCTATTTTTGAAGAAAGATCTGAATTAAGACCTGAAATATGAAAAATCCCAAATCTTCCACTAATTCACTCTGTGAAACCTTGTTTAGAAGAAATTAGAACATTTGTTCTCAGATTAGTAACAGCTTATTAAAATGCCTTGTGTCCTGCTATTCTTCATTACCAACGAGCATGTCTTAAAACTCTAATGAAAAAGAAAATGTACAAAAGGCATCCATGCTGAGGATTAAATATGCTCATCCCAAATTATTGGAATTAATTTCAGAAGCTTAAATGACAGGCAATTTAATGCTTTGAGAAGTAAAAGATGGAAATAACGTGATGTATCATCTGCATTTTAACATAAAAAGGTCTCTGGTAACCCAGATTGAGTGTTTTACCTGACAGTGTCCCAAGCCTTTCACACTACATCATTCTGTTTCTCAGACAGTGGAAAGAAAATGGTGATTGACAAGTGAAATAGGTGCACAAACCAGCCCTAGCACTGCACAGGTAGCACTGTTACTGTTTCCCCAATACAATTTATTTATAACAAATGTGAATTTATTGATCCTTAAGAGCCAATTAGCATGTGAGCAAATCAAATGGTGAGTTAATTAATGAAAACACCCTTAACATCTTCATACTGCAGTCTCTGGTCAAGCTAGAATTAATTTTCTGAGCAAAGAATTGTTAATTTGTCAATAAGATCATGAGTTTGAGTAAAAAGCAAAGTACAAATTTGCAAAACCCTTGAAATTTAAATGCCACATTCACATAGGCCCATGATGATCAGTATCTTGCAATTATGATCAGTATCTTACAATTCTGGCTTTTGCTCAGTATTTTGTGTTATTTAAACAAAATAGGCATCTTAATTAACCTATTTCTGGTTTCCCTAGCACAAAGGGAACCTTGTGAACACAGTGCATGCAAACATAGAAACCTACTGGTGGCGATTTAAGGGATTTCAGAATATGGCACAAGACTGTTCCCAGGTTTAAAAATACCTGTGTCTCTGACAGGAATCAGCAGAGACTCAGCCAAACTCTCCTAACTACACCGTGCATAGGGAAGAAAAGTAATGGTTTCAGATCCAGTGTATCAGCAAATGTGTACTGCTTTTGGCATATAGACTCATACTCAGTTCCTACCACTGCTGTTTCCCTCTCTCCCAATCTGCAGTAGAGCATTAGTGGTGAGCAGTAGAGATACTCAGTGTAAAGTCTCTCTGCATCCCAGGTTTTCTTTCCAACGTATTGTTGGTTTTGTTACCTTGAGTTTTAGCTTATAAAATGGTTTCTCTACACTCTGTGAAAGGCAGAGAAGTATTTTGAAACAGGCAGTCAAGGACAAGTTGTGTTGATCTTACAAGGTTTTCCAAAGGTCACAGTGCTGGATATCAAAAAGCACTGTGAGCATAATTATATTTTTAATCAACAAAAATGGGAATGATTTTTCAGTCACCTGTAAAAGAAATGAACCTGTTGGGTTTGTCTTAACCTTTAAAAATAATTCAGTTAATTCTCAAACTTAAAATGTCCATTTCAAATCAAACATTTCAAACCTTATTTAGCCTTAAAACTGGAACATTTCAATGAGGTTTCTTCCCCTCTGTCTGTCTACCTCTAAACACTTGATGTGAACCCCAACACACTAAATCCAAGGGAGTGTTTCTTTATTAGGAAAGTGTCACCTTCACCAAGTGTCACTGCCAATTTCCTTTGAAATCTGGTTTTAAATGTCACATAAGGAGCTGCTGAATGTTGAGCTCCATGGTGTAGGCTCAGCAGCTGAGAATCTTCCCCCACGAACACAGAGGTGTCTGTGTATCATATGCCTGTTTTCATCCAAAAGTCCTGGTTCCCTTCCTCTCACTCTCTTGAGCCTTATTAGCAGAACTTTTAGATCAGTTTCAGCATTACCTGCCAGCCAAGTTTCTCTACATTCTTTTCTTTTTTTTATCTTATTCAACTTGTCAGAAAAAGAAAAAGAAGCAACACTAAAAACTTTTGAGCTGATTTCAATATTCAAATTCATCATGCATGGAGGAGCTTAAAAGTAGACAAAAATAGTTGACTCTCTCTGCTTTAGATTTATCATTAAAGAAAGTGGGGCAGACCTTAATGTGGAAAACAACAGAATTAGTCTTATTTAAACTAAGGGAGAAAACTTACCTAAGAGGAGAAGAGGGAGGGGGGGAAAAAAAAGGGGGGGGGGGGGGGGGGGGGAATTAGAAAAGTTTCTTTCCATCAGTAGTTATTCCAAATAGTGTTTTGAAAGGGATCACCTCTGATTAAATTTAGTCTGCCTCTGCTGGCTGAATTTATACAATAAAATACAATACACCAGGTTGGAAGAGACCTTCAAGATCATCACGTCCAACCTATCAACCTATCCAACCCACCCAACTAGATCATGGCACCAAGCACCCCATCAAGTCTCCTCCTGAACACCTCCAATGGTGGTGACTCCACCACCTCCATGGGTAGCCCATTCCAATGGGTAATCACTCTCTCTGTATAGAACTTCTTCCTAACATGCAGTCTAAACCTGCCCTGGTGCAGCCTGAGACTGTGTCCTCTTGTTCTGGTACTGGCTGCCTGGGAGAAGAGACCAACTTCCACCTGTCCACAACCTTCCTTCAGGTAGTTGTAGAGAGCAATAAGGTCACCCCTCAGTCTCCTCTTCTCCAGCCTAAGCAACCCCAGCTCCCTCACGACACTTCTATTGACACTTCTATTTTAAACATGAAATTTCATCTACAGCCTTTGAAACAATTCCTTGATGTGCACCATCATGCCATAAATGTGGGGAAATGTAGAATTTTGCCAAAAATTAATTTTTGATACAAACTAAAATGCTTATGTAGCACCACTGAAACTATTCTGAGTTTTGCTAGTACATAAAAAAGAGTATGAATTAGAAAAGATAAAACCAACTTCAGTTACTGCTTACATCACCACTGTTGTCTTTCCTTATGACAGAAACTCCGGCCTCTACCTGTTTCATTGGCAAAAGAATCTTTGCCAACTATGATACTGGGTGTCACTGGGATATTAGTACCTGATCAGGTGTTTTCCAACCTGGTGGCTATTTTCCAGTAACACTTTCATCATAGATTTTTGCTTTATAAAGGTATTAGCAGGTCAGACATACAGCACATGTAAGGCACGTGAAATCCCCAAGTAAATTTCCAAGTCAAGGCCTTTGTGATTACTTCCTGTGATCAGGAATGCAGATGAGCCTTTCCACAAGAGAAAGTTGTGTGGGGTACAGCAGGCATCTGTAATAATGACTGCAAAACCTTGTGTGCATAACAACAATTGACTTTTAACAGGGGATTTTGCAAACTGCACCAGTCATGAATAGGTGCCATCTGTCCTTCCGTGCATGAATTGTACTACTTCTAGAGTAGTGAAGTAGGTGAAATAACAAGATAGAATGCAAATTATGGAACAAAGACACTGAGTAATAAAAGAGGATGAATCATCCTCTGGCCTCTTATGTTTTTAAATTAATCTATATTGCTAATGGACAACTGGATTATCTGACAGTACATTGTGGCAGAAAAAAAAAAACAATTGCTTTTCTCCATAAATCACATCACGCATATTTTGCAGTAACATAAGGTAATGAAGAATATTTCAAGTAAAATAGCATTAACACTTTTGCAAACAATATTTTGGGGTTCCTGGCTTCAGGTAGAAGAGTCAAACAGACCTGGGCAAAATTGTCAACACGGACATTTGATTTAACTGATCTTGTTAATTTAAGCAACTGTGGTAGGTTGAGAAGTCCCCGCCCCCCAACATTAAATTTGTTAGACCACCTCTGTTGGAAGCAAATGAAAGCTGTATTTACAAGCAAAACTACAGTGTCTACAATGGAATGCAATGAATATATACAAAAATATACAGTATTTACAATATTTACAGATATTTACAGATATTTACAGATATTTTTGGCGAGAGACTTTTCAGGCTATCAGGAAGTGATAGGACTAGGGGGAATGGAATGAAGCTGGAGGTGGGGAGATTCAGGCTAGATGCGAGGAGGAAGTTCTTCACCGTGAGGGTGGTGAGGCCTTTGGAATGGGTTGTCCAGGGAGGTGGTTGAGGCCCCGTCCCTTGAGGTGTTTAAGACCAGGCTGGATGAGTCTCTGGCCAGCCTGATCTAGTGTAGAGTGTCCCTGCCCATGGCAGGGGGCTTGGAACTAGATGATCCTTGTGGTCCCTTCCAACCCTAACTGAAACTATGAAACTATGAAACTATAATAAACAGCACAAAGAACCCCCTTGGTTCCTGATCTACTAGGACTCATATCCTGTCCTTCATCTCCATCACCCATTGATGGCTTCACTAATCTAGCTAGATCTATAAGACAGACTTTCTCTTCCTCATCAGCAGGATCCCTGTCCTCAGGCTTCTTATCCTGAGTAGCAACCAATAGGGAATGGGTAGGGAAACTGCAGACAAAATCGTTGTTGCTGTTAAGAGCAACCTATTAAGAGCTTAGTAGGGTAAAATTTCCCGGTAAAATTTTCAAGACAACACAGAACAATACATCTGGTCTCCTGATTTCCTTCCCCCTCTTCACCCCCTCAAGTTTCACATAGCTGCATCATAAAGTATGTTTAGAGAGCTGTGAGGAAGCTGGTACAAGGGTGGATTCCCAGTCCCTCATGTGGGATATGTCTCTTGGTGGGGAATGTCTGCTTGGGCATTTTTCAGTCTCCAACACAGTCATTAAGGGGATCTTCAAAGTCAAATTGCACTCACAGACTGAATTCAAGGAGTTCTAGTCTGAATTCAAGTCTTTCCAGTAATTCAGAAGGACTTTAGGTCAAACATTTTCTTGAAAAAGTTTCAGTGCCTGATTATTAATCAAGAACTGAGTATTTAAAATGGAACCATCCTGCCTTCTTCAAATCTGGGCTTTTGTTACTGCGTATCTCTAGAATTTAACCTCTTTTCAACATCTGCTTCATGAATGGGATCTATTTTCCTTTTTATTGTGTAATTGGGTTGTTTTTACCTAAGACTGAAATTTAAAAGAGAGAAAATTTGTTGAGTGCTTGTCAAACCAGCAAGTTTCTCATATCCCAGAAGTACTATTGATCCTTTCCAGGGCTGCACAGCATGTTTCTCATTAATTTTGCTTTGTAACTGAGCGCTGAAATTGCATGTCATCAGTATGATTCTTCCCTACAGAATGACTTTCCAAATGGGTATTGTAAATCTTCCCTGCAGATAAGAGACTTGCAGTTGACTTAGACGAGGAACAATTTAATTTTACATCTGTACATGATAAATTTCCTGGGACTTTTTGCTTGCAGCATAGACAGCACAGGAGCTGTTCCAGTGCCCCAGTGTGGGATTGCATAGCATTTATGTCAACATCATCAAGAGTTACTTGCATCCCCGCAGTTATTGCAGAAAAGCATTCAAGAGATGAGGATAAAAAAAAATATGCAATGGGGAAAATCTCTCTGGGTCTTAAAGTTATTGCTTTGCATTTACTATCAATTGCATTAAGATAAATATTTTTATAAGTGCTGGGAGATTCAGTGAAGTGATTCCACTGTAAAGATACAGCCTCTGTTGGTTTTCCAGGTAACAACAATTCCCCACATGTTTCTATGATAGATGGCACTAGCCCAGTGATGAATACCAGGACAAAAATAGGGAGACAAAAGAGCATGTTTTCACCAGCTGGATGACCTGAAATCTGTGACATATTTTCAATTAATTAAGATACAGATTAAATTATGTATGTTTATTTTGGAAAGGTGAATTTGAGACAGAGCCATAAAGCTTTTGTTTCATAGTTTCAGTTAGGGTTGGAAGGGACCACAAGGATCATCTAGTTCCAACCCCCCTGCCATGGGCAGGGACATTCTACACTAGATCAGGCTGGCCAGAGCCTCATCCAGCCTGGTCTTAAACACCTCCAGGGATGGGGCCTCAACCACTTCCCTGGACAACCCATTCCAGGGCCTCACCACCCTCACGGTGAAGAACTTCCTCCTCACATCTAGCCTGAATCTCCCCACCTCCAGCTTCATTCCATTCCCCCTAGTCCTATCACTACCTGATAGCCTGAGAAGTCCCTCCCCAGCCTTCTTGTAGGCCCCCTTCAGATACTGGAAGGCCACAATTAGGTCACCTCGGAGCCTTCTCTTCTCCAGACTTTAATTACTTGCATGCACTCTCAATTACCTTTCAAAATATTGTTTGATCCTGTGATTTAAGAGATACTAGGTTTTGACTTGCTGATTCTCAGTTATTTTTAGAGTGACATAAAGAAATTAGGATTTTCATCTTCTGACAATGCATGACCAAACTTGCCACAGTGCTTCACCCTAAAATTACCAATATCTTGAGGGCCATTCCTTGTTTTAGGGGCCATCTCTCTATCCATTCATTTAGCATGTAACAGGAACTCCCAAACAATCAGACTTTTACAGAGCCAACTAAGTAATCATTGATTGCGTCTTGTTTCCCTCTTCTCTCAGTCTCAGTCAACAAAATCAAGCTACAGTTGTTGGGAGAGAAAAAAAAAAGAAAATATAAAGTAGTTCAGAGAGAGAACTTCCTTCGGTGATTCCTAAAATTGTATTGAGTTGCACTTCTGAAATACAAAGCAAATATAGCTGCATATAGCCAATTTTCACTCTTTAATCCAGAGCCCTGATTTTATATTTTTGTTCTAATTAAGGGAATTGTTTTCCCAGAAAATAAAAAGGAGGGTTTTTTTTTTTCCCCTTGACCTGTGGAAAAGACCTCACAACTCGCATAGTATTATGAAGTGGTATGTTTACTAATGGCACTGGATGTGAGCAGGATCATTCCACCAATCTCACATAAAATTCACCTGCACAAGCTGGGTTTTAAGCTACAGAGGTATACATATTCATGAGGGTAGGTGTAGTTAATGCAAACTATTTTCAGGAACTCATTAACATAGGTGTCTTCCTCTTCTTCAAATATAATCATACCTGGCCAGGGACTCAGAAAACAGAGAAACAGGGGGCCTCCCATGCCTCTGATCAGTGGTCTCTGACTGCCTAACTGTTGGTCCTTATCAGTTGTTCTCCTGCCTAGCTTTGTGAAGACACCCTGAGGCCAGGAAGGATCTTATCACCTAAGGACAAGATCCTTGTGTGCTTAATTCCCTTCATTTACTTTTTCTCTTTACATACATTTACTTCCTCTCTTAGCATACAATTACTTTTCCCTTCATCACCCTTTCAGTCAACTTTTCTTACTAGATCATATGTAGCAGCATAAGGGTGCCCAGACTTTTGTCCAAATTATGTCTCATACCCTCTCACAGAAGCATTCATGGATCATCTAGCTGCGATTTTTCAACTTGGGACTTAATATGTGAGTCTCAAAGCCTATCAGTACTCCTGATATCCGCTCATGACATGCTGCTATCTAATGAGGTGAATATTCAGCTCTGACCAGTGTGATCAGGGGAACACTTATGCATTGAGTCATGCTGCCATGGGCCACTGAGGGTAGAAAGGAATCAGTCATCAGACAACTGAACTATTTGTGTATACTGAATTTGCCCTGTGGGCAAAAATTGACCACTCTTTCTAACAGCACAATGTCTGTTCCCAGCTTTGCAAGAGCATGCACCTTCTCAGTCACACATCTTCTCAACAAGCCTCTCAAGCTGCCCCCCAAGACTGGTAATGAAAGTCCAGAAGGCTTCTCACCTGGACAACTATGAGTTAATTGCCTCAGCATACAGTCACTTTTAAAGGCAAATACTTGCCCAATCTTCTCAAATTTAAGATACTATTCCTTACAAGAATAGTGTGTATTCATACAAAAAAATCTGTACATCAGAGCCTCTCCTGTGCTAGATCAACAGAGAACCAATGAGGAACCCATACATATTTTTGCTGCACCTGTACATGTACTAATAAGCATGTATTGCCTTCTCCTGTGCTGTATAACCATATACTCAGAACAGCAGCTGTCTCTCAGATCCTTCCATTAGTCAGTGTGAATGTTTATCAACCTCAACTGAGAGCTGTAACTGTGAATGCAATCCTGCTGCACCAGTGAAACATGTTGGATCAATAAAAAAAGTCATACTTCCAAAATGTGAAATTCTCTTTTTAATAACAAATGCAGCAGCATCAAAAGGATCAAAAAGTGACTAGCAATTACAGGGTTAAAGACAACAGTGTAGGTAAATTTGAGAAGGAGTAAACTCAGTTATGAATTAAATACCCTTCACCTTCTCAAATCTTTCCCAGAAGGTGTAAAGAAGGGCATACAAGAAAGCAACCATTTCTTCTTGCAGGAACCACAATACTCACAATGATGTGGCAAAATGTCAATGTCCCAGCATTAAAAACTACAGAAGATAATTGTGTCCAGAAAGAACTAACTAATTCTAAGTGCTGGCATGAGATGTGTAAGAAGCAAATGATTTCACATGCGTTAGTGTATTGGGTTGAGTTGAGATGGAGTTAATTCTCACAGCATCTTTCTAGTGCTGTGGTTTTTTTTTTTTCTTGCAGCAGTAGTTGATAACACGGCAGTGTTTTGGCTATGGCTGAATCCAGTATCCAGGCTGTGTCCTTTCAACATTTCCCTGCTCCAAGAGTAGATCGAGGGGCAGGCAAAGTCTTGGGAGGGGACACAGCTGAGCCAGCTGACTCAGACTGGCCAAAGAGGTATTCCATACCATATGACATCAGCTCAGGTATAAGAATGAAATGAAAGAAGGAAGTGTGGGGAGATTCGTCCATGGTGTTCATCCTCCCAAGGAACCACCAAGCTTAGAGAGCCCTGCTTCCCGAGACCAACCATCATCCTGCTGATGGGAAGTAGAGACTAACATCTCTCTCTCTCTCTGCTTTTCTGCTTCCGCGCGGTCTATTGCCATTTGCTTATTAGTGTTATTAAATTGCTCCTATTTACCCCTGTGGCTTCTGTTATATTTTCCTTCCCTTCTTCCCCTGTTTGCTTAAAGAGGGGGAGTGATAGAGTGGCTTTGGTGGGCATCTGGCCCCCAGGCCAGAGCCAAACCACCACAGTTAGAAACACAGTGAGAATTTCTGCTGCAAAGCTGCAGCCTTAGCAACTGGAAACAATGAAAAAGGAAAAGGATATGTGGGTGTAGTGGTCAGGCACAGGGAAAATCATAACTTTTTGGTGTGATAACAGACTTGAAAAGATCTGTTCCAGAAGCCACCTCAAACGTGCTGGAAAGATGAACTCCATCTGGAAAAAAGAAGTGTGTGTAGAACGAAGAGGTTTAAATTCACACTGATAACTGGAAGTAGTATGGAATCACCAGTTTTGGAATAGCTTGTAAATGGAACTTGAGGAAAACAAATGAAACAAACATTTTTTTTAAATGTGATATTGACCAATTTATAGATGCAAATACCTTAGTCTGGATTCAGGCACTTCTGTCTGGATGGTTAAGGTTTGTAACCACAAAAACCTTAGTAAGAGAATATTTTAAAATATTTTTTTCTTCCCCAAAAAGCACCTGCAAAGTAGGTGGGGATGACTCTTTTCCACATTGTTGTAACTCAGTCCAAAGTCCTTTCTCGATCTGTCCCTTTGTCCTTTGTACTGCAAATCTGTCAGATGGGGCCTCAGGAATGCAGAAGAGCCCTGCAAATGCACTCACCACAGTGTATGCAGGAGTCTGTCCATACCTGTACCTACCTTGGTAAGAAGTTCTTGTTGTAAATAACTCAAAGGATTAATAGAATGGAGTCCAACGCTGAGGAGTGTAAGGTTTAGACCATTAATCTAACATGCTTCACTAAGGCATGGAGCCTGTTACAGATAAAATTTAAAGTTAATATTTATCAATCACAATGATTCTTCTATATTACTTTTAATTGATAGTCTTCTTTTGCAACTGTACTCACTAGAGCTATGAAATAAGAAATGGACCAAATGAAACTGGTACGTTCCAGTTCAACTAATTAAAATTTAAATTAGTGCAATCTCCAAGTCTTTTGCCATTATTTATCACTCTAATACCTACAACAATAGAACCAAATTTAATCCACGAATCACACTGGATTATCTAGTGATAATCAAAGCAATAAAGGAAAATTATTCACAGTGGGAACCTGATTCTCAGTACCATACAAGCTATCAGCAATAAAATACTAATGAATAATACATTTCATTAAGACAAAATACTGCTCCCCATCAAAAGTACCATCAAATTATGCAACATTACTGGCAATAGTATCTGAAAAGACATGACATTCCAAGGAAAAGGTTGAGTCATTATCTGTATGTTGTTATATCTGAAACATAATCATTTCACCTTTAGAAAATAAATAGCTCCATAACAGCATGACTGAACTCTTACAATATTTCCCAGCATGTGGGAAGATAAATATAAACAAAACAGCAGATTATACCAGTCAGTGTGTTACGCTGGTTTTGTTTTGTGCTCCTTACAGATTTTTCCTCTCAACATAGAGGCCAGAAAACAAGCTTGCCAGAGACTAAACTAATCACTTGGCAACAGGGACAGAACCCATTTTGTTCATTCTCCAACTAGTGTCATTATTTAGCAATTTTTGATGGACTATGTTATAGCTTCAACCGGACAGTAGGAAGGTACCCTGCTGCCTCATCTCCCACTTTAGTGGCTAGAGGTAAGGGTACTTTTAACAAAGATATTTAAGCCTCTCAGGGCTAGAGTAACTGAACTACTGCAAGCCCTGTGCTGAGATGTCTATCCATTAAGATCATTAGCTTATTTCCAACTGGATACTTCGAGAAACCTACAGATTAGCATGTACAGTTTTCACACAACCACTGGGCACCTAAGTCTCCCCATGCATATCCTGAAAGGATGAAAACACTTCAGTGGTTTTCAGTCATATCAGTTTGCATGATTACCCCAGTGGCTACTTGCTTTAGACAAGCTCCTTGTTCAGCATAGCCCTTTAGGTCATGTCTCTGAAGGGTCTAATTTTCCAGATGCATTACACAGGACTTTGCACAACCTGGGTTTTGAATTCCACATGAGCACATAAGGATTAGGGATCTTTCTTTTCTCCATTGGGAAGTATGCCATAATGAACTTCTTTCTTAACTCCTATAATTGATGTTTTATGACAAAGAAATGGGCAATGTATCACTCTTTAGACAGCTAGCTAGTGACAGAGCAATCTCCATGCTTATAAGGAGAGTTTGACCTCAATGAATCATACTTGAAGTCATTACAGAACACATATCCCACTGTGAATTACAAAGCTAATGAAGTGCAAAAGCGACAAAATCTTAATTATCTCACAAGCTGTGATGATTTTATTGAGGCAAGCTGAACATAGAGAAGGCAGTATTGCTTTTCATTCCTTTGGGGAATTACCTTTCACGGGATTTGGCATAAGAGGAGTAAGCAGTTGTTACAACGTTGGGTTATAGTCTCTAATCACAAGAGGCATTTGTAGGAAGATAAATTCAGAGTAAAAGAGCATAAAAGTTCCTCATTGGGAAAATGTCTACTGTGCCCTTCATGTGGGAGTTAAGAGGATTGAGCACAAAAACTACTAAGTATACAAAATCCCTCTCCAGAACTACTTGCAGGCCTGCCTGCTGAGGCAAGCATCCTTTGGAAACAGCTTGCCCAGTCCATTGACTACAGAGAACACAAAAGTGGTGATAGTCCTCAGATCCTACAGGTAGGTATGTGGAAGAATTTGGGTCACCCACTCAGCTGGAGTGAATTTGTAATTCACCTCCTGATTTCCCCTGATTCCTGCTGAGTTTTTCCAGTCTCTTGATGGGGCCTTAAAGGCAGGGGAGATGCCTATAGGGGAAGCTGGTTATTAAAATAGAATAGAATAGAATAGAATATGCTGGAAAATTCCTTCTCAAAATGCTAGATTAAACCCTTCCCCTGCTTAGAACTTGTCAGGAAAATCGGTGTCACTATAGAAATGTATTTATTTGGCAAATCAGCGAGGTTTCTGTGTGAGAACATGCCAATTTCAATGAAAGGACCTTTTTTCAAATTCAGCAATGGAAAACCAAGAGCAAATAAAGACAAGACCAAACTCCAACAGTGAAGGCTTAGAAATGGCTGATGGGACATATGGGGTTGGATCCCTGCCCTAGCCTCTCCAGTCCTGCTTGAAAAGTCCTGCTCTCCAGTCCTGCTCCCTCCACTCCTTTTGACTCAGACTTGTGGCAAGCTTCACCCAAGGTTTCTTCTTTGTTTTGTGCTGATCTTCAGCCAGCCTCATGATAAACAGAGACTTAGATTTGTTTCCTTTTGTAGCAGTTTTAAGATGTGCCTAGAAAATTTTCACAGAATCTTGAGTAGAAAGTAGTAGAATGTAAATAAATTACCGTTGGATGTAAAAGGGAAAATAATAAGGTCTAAATAATCTCAGTGGTCTGAAAACCAACATAAAGTTAGTTTGGTAAACTAATCCCTTCTCTTTTCACTTCCTTCGCCCTGTCAGATACTAGCTACTGCTTCTGCTAGCTTGCTGACCTTGGCTGTGTTCTTTTGTCGTGGTTAAGTACTAACAAAGGACTCTGCTTTTTTCTCCTCTCTTATCCTGTGTACAGGGGGCAAAGAAGGGAGCAGGGAGGGGGAAGCTGCTGGTAAACCCCTGGTTTTGTCCAGTGAGGTTCTTGTGCCGTTCATAAATTGTAAATATTGTATATTTTGTACATATTCATTGCATTTCATATTTTAGATTGTAGTCTTGCTTGTAAGTACAGCTTCATTTGCTTTCAACTGAGCTAGTCTGGCAATTTTATGCTGGGGAGTAATTTCAACCCATCACATCATTCTTTAGGACTGTTAGCACCATATTTTGCTGAACTAAGTAGCAAAGCTGGAGAGAACAGACAGACAAAAAAAGAAAGAATGCTGGATTTTTTGTTGAAGCTAGGCAAGAAAGAAGTGACTTCCAGACAGGAACTGTGCTACTGTCAGGAGAGGTAGTGAATAAAGGAATGTCTACCAAAAGACCATAAGTCCTGAGAAACAAGGAGATAAGAAAGCCTCAAAAGATGAGGTATATCTATCTTGCTCAACAGATCATATTGTCCCCTTAAAAATTAAGTCTTAAGCCTGTTCTTCAACCTAACATTTCAAAAGGCTTCAGCCTTGCATTTCAAAAAAGGTTTTGTTTTCCATGAGCTCACTACCTGTTTTGGAATATCTAGAAAGGTTCTCACAAGTTGTGGAAGTAGATTTATCACATATGTTGTTTTTCAAGCTTTTTCTTCAGTTACATGTGCAAGTTAAACATAGATAAAAAAGGGAGATATGGTCTTAAGCATGTGAGAGTAGCCTTGTGAGAGGGGTCCTAGACTATCTGCATGGGCACAGATGTCCAAAATAGTTTAGTGAGTCATACTCCATAAATACTTAATAGGTAGGAGGAATAATTGTGTTAGACAGGTGTGACATTATAAAAGTTCGTGTATAAACAAGCATGACAATTTCACCTTGGGACCCTCTGGAACATTGGGAATGATTCTCCTGGGGGTGCCTATTTAGTGCAAAATAAATGGAAATGTCGCTTCTTCTCTAAGAAGAGCTTAGATTCTGGTGTCAAAATAAATTTGGCAAAATAAGCAGTTTCAGTGATTATGGACTAATTATAGATTAGCTTTGTGCAAACTACACTCGTTACAATGCGATTGATGTCTAATTGACACACTTCTCTTAAGATCCCCACCTCCTAGAAGACTCCCCCTCCTGAGCATGTGCCTTGATGTATTTTAATGTTATACATTTAAACCAAAGCAAGGAATGGACTGACCAATAAAGGAATAGAATATTAATGAAAATGTATCAAGTAGAAAGCCTTTACTAACACTAGGGGTATAAATGATGACAGATCTGTGTGATTCAGTGCTCACTCAGGTGGATCATCACTTTGTGTGCCCATACCTGCGAATACATGACAAAATCAGAATGCCTTGTCTCTGTGTATATTGGTGTTACACACACCATGCAAAATGACCCCACTTGAGGAGCAACACTACATAATAAATTTTTAAAAATATATATTTCACCATGGGATTATATCAAAGAAAAGAACAAGCAAACAGTTTCTATATTTATTGCTAAATTAAACATATTTTTCACGTGCTCTTCAGGGAAACAAACTATCTTTATGGTTCATTCCGTTATCAGAAAACTGAAGCAATATAAAACTGAAGCAATATGTGGCATAGACTTACTGACTCTGAAGATTTAACAAGACTTTTATTTGTGCTTTTTCTTTAATTTGTGAAACCTACATGTACCACACAATGTATCCAAGGAATTTTTTAGGGTCAAACTCATTTGATCAGATGAATCAATTATCACATAAAAATCCAGATGAAACTCAGTTACCGTAATCCGCCTGATAAAGGATTTCAGTCCCTTCTTTCTTGCTAATGATTCTAGCACAAATGGGCTGATAAATGACAGATGTTTAGATAAGCACTCCCTATCGGAACAAAAGCCCAGGCTTTTAATTGTTAGAAAGAAAATATGTCCTAACCTTCATTCTGCAAAACAGAACCAAAAAAATCAAAACTACATTTTGTCTGAGGAAAGACATTTAATTAATTAATTGATTTTTATATTGTTTCAAAAGTATGGGTTGTTTTAACTATAAAAATACTGATTTTAACTAAACAGGTGTGGCCGGTTTAGGCTGTGTCTTTAAGAAAGCGACAGTTGCTGAACACAACAGGCAAAATTCTGAAGTAAGGAGTAAGTTGGGAAAGTGTCCATTAGCAAGAATAAATACAGTAATGTCATGGGTTGAATTCAAATTGCCTGCTATTATTCAAAACCATGTGTCCTCTTGTTCTGGTGCTGGCTGCCTGGGAGAAGAGACCAACCTCTGCCTGGCTACAGCCTCCCTTCAGGTAGTTATAGAGAGCAATAAGGTCACTCCTGAGTCTCCTCTTCTCCAGCCTAAGCAACCCCAGCTCCCTCAGCCTCTCTTCATAGGGCTTGTGTTCCAAACTGCTCACCAACTTCATTGCCCTTCTCTGGACATGTTCCAGCAAGTCAACATCCTTCCTAAACTGAGGGGCCCAGAACTGGACACAGGACTCAAGGTGTGGCCTAACCAGTGCAGTGTACAGGGGCAGAATGACCTCCCTGCTCCTGCTGGCCACACTGTTCCTGATGTAGGCCAGGATGCCATTGGCCCTCTTGGCTGCCTGGGCACACTGCAGGCTCATGTTCAGTCTACCATCGACCAGTACCCCCAGGTTTAACTCTTATCATATCTCACTCTCTTTATCTCCATCCCAGAGGCATTTTGGTATGCTACTTTTCCTTCATCTCTGCATTGGGGGAAACAGACAGGTTAACCCACTCTCAGGGTTTAATATGTTACAAATAATAATAATAAAAATCCAAAATACAGTTCTTTCAATTCAACCTACTCTAAGGGTCTTTTCTGAACCTTGTGAAACATATATAAGAAAAATGTGTATTTGCTAAATCCTTTCGTGATTTCAAGGTGAAGAAGCAGCACATTAAAGACAAAGATCATCTCTGATTTTTGCAACTAGCTTGGATAATTCTCCTAAACTGCTACAGATGCTAAATCAGCACATAGGGAGGAAGAACTTGATATAAAGACCTTGCTATCTCCACAACTGTACCATTTTAACGAAAAGCTGAGTCTAATTTTGTCACACATCACAAGGGAGAGCATTTCTAAGCTCAGATACACAACAGAACAGATATCTTGCCCATACTTGCCCCAGCACAGCATCTGTGTCTTACCACGCCGGGCAGGACACGTGGCTTGGGGGAAGTGACCATGTGAGTCTATGGACCCACAGCCCTAGGTGGGCATATGTGTCTCACCTCCTGGCTCACTCCATCCCAGCCTTTCTGCTGCCCTCCAGTACGTCTTTGTGTCAGGGGGAGGGGTTTTTGATGCACTGCCAGAACTACACACCCACACCCTAAAGTCAGTAGGCTTTTGACAGGCTGTGAAGAGAAAAAGTGGTTGTCATTACTGCAAATAGATAACTTTTTTAGATATTTTAAATTACAAGGCATAGAAATCAAAAGCAGAAGAATTTCTAGCACATATCTCCTCTGAGGCCCCCCATTAATCATAGAATTGTCAGGATTGGAAGTGACCTCAAGGATCATCTATTTCCAACACCCCTAGCACAGACAGAGACACTTCACACTAGATCAGGCTGCCCAGAGCCACATCCAGACTAGCCTTAAAAACCTCCAGAGATGGGGCTTCCACCATCTCACTGAGCAACCTGTTCCAGTCTCTCACCACCCTCATGGGGAAGAACTTCATCCTAACATCCAATTTGAATCTACCCACTTCTAGTTTTGATCCATTCCCCCTAGTCCTATCACTACCCAACATCCTAAAAAGTCCCTCACCAGCTTTCTTGTAGCCCCCTTCAGATGCTGGAAGACTACAATAAGGTCTCCTCAGAGTCTTCTCTTCTCCAGACTGAATAGCCCCAATTCTCTCAATCTGTCTCCATAGGAGAAGTGCTCCAGCCTTCTGGTCATCCTCATGGCCCTTCTCTGGACACTTTCCAGCACATCCCATATCCTTCTTGTAACAGGGGGTCCAGAAATGGATGCAGTACTCCAGGTGGGATCTCACCAGAGCAGAGTAGAGTTATAATATAGATTTTTATATAGATGGTAGATTTGCCTCATGCAATGCTTCCAGGACAAGATGTAAGCAGGCAAAGAAGTTTATTACATTATATAGCAAAGTTATATAGTCTATCAGAAGGCACACATGTCACATCTCAATTGGTCCTTTTCTACTGACATACATGTAATTAAGGCATAGAGTAGGTTAAAATAACAAAACAATATTTTAACACATCCAACCAAATTCTACCTAGTTTCTCTCTTTCAGTTACAAGGTATTTACATTACCCTCAGATCCAAAGACAAAACATAACTTTCTCTAATTCTAGCAAAGGCAAATCTTCCCTATAGCCTTCCAAAGCTATCTGAAAACAACCTCCTCCCTTGGAGGGGGAGAATCACCTCCCTCAACCTGCTGGCTGTGCTTCTCTTGATGCAGCCCAGGATATGATTGGCTTTCTGGGCTGTAAGTGCGCAGTGGCAGCTCATATTAAACTACTCATCCACCAAAGGATCAATTCATCATGCCAAAATTATGCAGAATCAACCTAGTTCAGCTTTAAAATTAATTCTGGCATCTTTTTCCTCTTCCATATACTTATCTATATGTCTTTACAAACTGCTTCTCCCAGGTGGCCACATATCACCTCCAGTAGTGACATCAAATAAATCTCAGAGATGACAGTTTGGAATCTCCCTGTCACTGTAATTGATTCATTCTGCATCAAGGACTGGTATCTAGCTAGCTGTTAAGCTGCTGATTGCTTTAACACAATGGAATGGAAAAGAACAGACTTAGGAGAAATTATTTAAATGTCTCAAGTGTCATTAATATGTTTGGACAACAGATGACAATGTAACGTATGGCAATTAATGGTAATGGCATTAGAGAACTTGCACTTTGGGGGGCCAGGTCCTCACCCTTGGTTTTGATAGTATGGAAAGAAAAAAAATGCCTGAAATGCAGTATATGCTTGTAAAAGGGAATATTTCTAGCAAAAATAATGTTTCAATAAGTCCTTTCAGCTTTGCTGTGTAGTTTAGAACCCTCTAAGGTAACACTTCAATGTAAATCTAACATAAAACAGTTTAGTTACTGTCATTCATCTGACTGAGATTCCCAAGGGATTTTCCTGAGGTAAAGTGTTGTTCTTAGTCACCTTTTATAGAGTGAGAAGCAAATGCAGGGATGAGTGTGTGATGTTCCCTCTGGGCCACAACATACTTTAGAAATTATACTCAGCTCTGGTTAAAAACACAGTTTCATCCTGCT
Organism: Colaptes auratus; assembly: GCA_015227895.2. Taxonomy (NCBI): domain Eukaryota; kingdom Metazoa; phylum Chordata; class Aves; order Piciformes; family Picidae; genus Colaptes; species Colaptes auratus. The sequence continues at coordinate 22,271,893 of CM037640.1, read as the reverse complement.
CTGCTGTTCTGACAACCTCATTCCCCTTCAGTCCCACTGGGCAAGTGGCTTGAAGTAATAGCCTAATTAATTATTAGGGGAAATGATCTGTTATAGTTTACAAACCAAGTTCTGTAAGACACATCGGTGAACTCTCTGTAAAAGACCAGTGTGATCTTGCTATAGCAAACACTCCAGTGAATAATTCTTTGACCTACTTTCAAGATTTTTTTTAAAATGAGAAATGATCACTCAAGCAACATCTTCCTTATGGAAGATTACCATTGAAAGCAAATTCTTGTTATGAGCTAAGATGCTGATTGAGAAGCATACCTTGCATATACTGCTCAGCATATACTACTCACTCCCTCCCCACAATAGAATTAGCAAGGTAGATGTTAGTTTGAGGGGGGCAGAGCTCCATAACAGGCTGCCCAGCAAGTTTGTTGAGCCTCCTACCCTGGAGACTTTCAAAACTTGCCTGGCCACATTCCTGCACAGCCTGATCTAGGGGAACCTGTTTTAGCAAAGGGGCTGGAATAGATGCTCTTCAGAGGTCCTTTCCAACCCTTACCATTCTGTGATTCTACGATCCAGAGCGTTTCAGATAATATTTTCAATGGCACAGAATCAGTTCAGGTCTGACCCATTTGAAGTAGTGTGGCAGTTTTAGGCTAATGCCTAGGAAATTTTCCACAGATTGAGTAGAAAGTGGTGGAATGTAAATAAATTACCATTGATTGCTAAAGAAAAATGATAAGGTCTAAATAATACAATACAATACAATAATACAATACACCAGGTTGGAAGAGACCTTCAAGATCATCGCGTCCAACCCATCAACCAATCCAACCCACCTAAATACAATACAATACAATACAACACAACACAATACAATACAACCCACCTAAACAATTAAACCATGCAACCAAGCACCTCATCAACCTCTTCTTGAACACCTCCAATGAAGGTGACTCCACCACCTCCACGGGCAGACCATTCCAATGGGCAATCACTCTCTCTGTATAGAACTTCTTCCTAACATCCAGTCTAAACCTCCCCTGGCGCAGCCTGAGACTGTGTCCTCTTGTTCTGGTGTTGCCTGCCTGGGAAAAGAGACCAACCTCTGCATGGCCACAATCTCCCTTCAGGTAGTTGTAGAGAGCAAGAAGGTCACCCCTGAGTCTCCTCTTCTCCAGGCTAAGCAACCCCAGCTCCCTCAGCCTCTCCTCATAGGGCTTGTCTTCCAAACCCCTCACCAACTTTGTTGCCCTTCTCTGGACACGTTCCAGCTAGTCAACATCCTTCCTAAACTGAGGGGCCCAGAACTGGACACAGGACTCAAGGTGTGGCCTAACCAGTGCAGTGTCCAGGGGCAGAATGACCTCCCTGCTCCTGCTGGCCACACTGTTCCTGATGCAGGCCAGGATGCCATTGGCCTTCTTGGCTACCTGGGCACACTGCAGGCTCGTGTTCAGCCTACAATCAACCAGCACCCCCAGGTCTCTCTCTGCCTGGCCGCTCTCCAGCCATTCTGACCCCAGCCTGTAGCACTGCATGGGGTTGCTGTGGCCAATGTGCAGAACCCGGCACTTGGATGTGTTCAATCTCATGCCGTTGGATTCTGCCCATCTGTCCAGCCTGTCAAGGTCCCTCTGCAATCATCCCATTGGTCTGATAACTAACAAAGTTAGTTGTATAAACTAACTATCTTTTCAGTTTCTTCACTCTAGCAGATACTAGCTGGTAGCTTCTGCTGGTTAGCTGTGTTCTTTTTGTGGCTAAGTACTAACAAGCTACTCTCTGCTTTTCTCCTCTTTCTCTTTCCCCTTGTCCAGTGCGGGGAGGGAGAGGATGGGGAGGGGAGAAGAGGAAGCTATCAGTAGCCCCCTGGTTTTTGTCCAGAGGGATTCTTGTGTTGTTTATAAATTGTAAACACATAAATATTGTATTTTTTTTGTACATATTCATTGCATTTCACATTCCTAGATTGTAGTTTTGCTTGTAAATGTAGCTTCATTTGTTTCCATCTGAGCTAGTCTGGCAGTTGTATTCTGTGGGGTAATTTCAACCCACCACAATCACATCATGTAACAGATAAGCACATGCCACACTGTCTGGTACTCACCTGCCTGGAAACCCACATCTGCCTAAGTCAGTTTCAGCCTGGAGAAGCCCCATCTGACAGGAACATCATTATTTATCTTTTTTTAATAGGAAACAAACAAACAAAACACACCAAAACCAAAACATCAAGCCCCAAACAAACCAACCACAAACAAACAAACAAAAAACCAAGCAAACAAACATCTTATCCTCTGTTATTAAAAGATTTGGTGTCCCAAAACAGAAAGGTCCTACTAAATAAATTAATAAACTTTAGTGGAAATTGTCACAATCTGTGATCTGGGAAAAAGCTATTTTTCATTCAGCATCCCTACACTGCCACAGAAACTGGTATCTCTCCCTTGCTCTTTCCAACTTAAATTCTGCATCACTTTGCATAGTGCTACTATACTAATTCCTACAGAAAAAAATAGGTGGATCATAAATATTACATCTGCAAGCAGACAGGGAAACAGGACTTCCTTCTCTCCTTTGAGCAGTGCTATGGATGATATTTTAGGGGAGGAAATTAACTCTGTGATATCTGTTGCAGTGGTCTGCTTAATATTGCTACTGATGTCAATTTTTTCCTTTAGAGAAATACAAACTGTAGAGAAAGCAATGCCAAAGCTGATAGAGAAATTTCTACTTCTTCAACTGTGGTATTTTCAAAGAGTTTTGGCAGGGGGAACATTGACTCAATACAGTTTAATTAGCCTCCAGATCTGACCTCTTCCAGGTCACACCAAGATGCTATTTAAGATGGCTAGCTTGTTTACTTTCAACTCCTTTCCTGGTCACATGTTGAAAAAGGTGTTAAAAAAGGTTTAACTCCCCTTAATGTCAAAGGCAGACTTCTATTAAGTCTGCAGTGAGCAACAAGGAAGCAGAAAAATCAAACATCTCTTATGTGCTATTCAGGATTTCCTGAAGCAAATGGAGAGGGAATCAAGCAACATGGTGATGCATGAAGCAGGCTGCAGCTTCCTGAGGAGTGGAACAGCAAAGACACACAGATTTCAGCCCTATCTCTTTTAACCTCTTCTCCTATGTCAGATGCTCCAAGGTCTTTATCATCTACATGAACTTTGACTGGACTCCCTCCCTTGAGTCCAAATCTGTCTTGCACTGAGAAGCCCAGAACTGGACCCTTAACTCCAGACATGCCTTACTAGTGTTAAGGGAAAGGATCACCTCACTCAATCTGATGGTGCTATGATGTTTATTGTGGCCCCAGATACAGGTAGCCACCTTTCCTGCAAGAATACACTGCTGCTCATATTCAACTTGCTGTCCACCAAGGTGTGAGAGACTAAAGCTTGTCTCTCCTGGTGTGACTCAACAAAGATAAAATCACTTGCTGCTTGACCAGACAATAGCTGATGTGCATTGGGCAGAGCCACTGGAAGGACTCTTGGAAGGTGCAAAGATAACATTGCTCACGGGACTGCAGCTGGCCTACAACAATGGCCCAAGGGCCCAGCCATCACGCCTTCAGGACAGGACCATTTCCAGCCATCAGGTACCCCAGGAAGGGAGGATGATGAGACAATGGATTCACCACCTGTTTCCTGATGTGTAATGAGTGTGTGGGTAGGTAGATAGAGGAGGAGGAGGCGGAGGCCTCCCCCCCTCCATCCAGACTCACATGAATACACAGAAAGATTTCCTGGGGAACGATACCTGGACACTTACCTAGAGATGATTTCCCAGAACAACACCTGGACACTTGCCTAAGGACTAAAAAAATGTATAAAAGGCTGGAGCAACTACTGGCTTGGAAGAGAAAATTGGGGAAGAAAAATGCAGAAGAAAGAAGACGGCACCACACGCTGGAAACATCACGGGGCAACACAACGGATCTTGGACTCTGAAAACCCTCTCTCCGTGCCCTAAGTTCCACCTGCTGCAACTCATGGAGCTGAAGAAGCTGCTCAGAGGACCACATCCCTTCTACAGCCAAAGCCTCAGCACCCTTCTCTACAGACCCAACATCTCCTGCAGCACCGTTTCTCTACAGGCCCAACATCTCCTGCAGCACCTTTCCTCCACAGATCAAACTGTCTTGGGGGGGTGAGGGTGTGGTAATATAATTCCTTTCCTCTTCTCTCTTCTCTCTCTATTCTCTCTCTCTCACCTTCTGATCCATCCACTTTATATGTAATAAAATAGTCTAGTGTTGATATTTGGCTCATTTGTGCCTCTAATTTCACAACACGGGACTATTCATAAGAACTGAGTCTCTTTCCCTCTCCGGACCAACACACAAGGTCAGACCCTGTACTGGGACAGGCTAACATAGTGCATATGTAAATGGCTTAATTGGGAAATAGTCAGTTGTTGGCATACACTATTTTAACAGCATAGGCAGAACACATGCTCCAAGATAAGAAACTGGCAGGAGGGAGAATTGAAGGCAAGGCTGATTAGGAAAACTTGCAAGGACAATTGGGGGAAGACAACAGCTGGAACTTAATACCCACACCAGTGCCTGCAGCCCCCCAAACCTAGCAGATGCATGCACAGGAAATTCACTCTTATGTACATGGAGTGGGGTTTGGCATCTGAAGGGGGCCTACAAGAAGGCTGGGGAGGGACTTTCAGGTTATCAGGGAGTGTAGGATAAGACTAGGGGGAATGGAATGAAGCTGGAGCTGGGGAGATCAGGCTGGACATGAGGAGGAAGTTCTTCACCATGAGAGTGGTGAAGCCTGGAATGGGTTGTCCAGGGAGGTGGTTGAGGCCCCGTCCTGGACGTGTTTAAGCCCAGGCTGGATGAGTCTCTGGCCAGCCTGATCTAGTGTGGTTGTCCTTCCCATGGCAGGGGCTTGGAACTAGATGATCCTTGTGGTCCCTTCCAACCCTGACTGATACTATGATACCTCTCCCTTGTGCTCTGGCCAAACGTGCAGGGATTGGGCCTGGAGCACCACACAGTAAAAGGGGAGACTTCTCCCAGGAGCTCAGGCAGCTGTGATAGAAGGAGTGTCTTGTCCCCCACAGGGACACCTGTGACGAACCCACCTACTGGCCTCTGACCAAGTGCAGCTGCAATGGGAAAAAACAGCAGCACCTAGACCCTTGCTTCTATAGTTACATTCCAGCCTGTAGGTACTTAGTTAATGGGGATTAGTAAAGGAACTTGCTGAATGCTTTGCTTATGTGAGTGCCTCTGTCTGCAGGTCTGGGGGGGGACAGACTACTTCAGAATCTATCTAGAACAGACCCCCAGGTCTTTTTCTGCAGATCTGCTTTCCATCAAATTACTGTGTACTGTCGTGTGGGGGTTATCTCTCCAGATGCACAATTTTGTGAACTTCTGAGGTTCCTCTCAGCCACATCTCTGACCTGCTGAAGTCCCTCTGAATGGCAGCACAACCAGTTTTGTATCATCTGTGAACTTAAGGGTACACTGTCCCATTGTTCACATCATTAATGAAGATGCTGAACAGTACTGATCCAGAACTGGCATGGTTAAAAACTGTTAAAGATTGGTCTCCAAATTGTGTTTGTACTGCTGATCACAGAACTTTTAGCTCCATGGTTTAAACAGTTCTCAATCTGCCTCGTTGTCTGTTGTGTCTGTCCATACTTCATTTCTTAAATGTTGCACATACTTGTACATGTCCAGTTGTTTAGAAGCTACTTAGTTTGGTCCTCTTCCACTAAAAGTAAGTTGTCCTTTTGCCTCAATCCTAAACACCATCATCTCATGTTCTACAGCCAAGGCTGCCCTCAGCCTTCACATCCCAAACAGTTCTTATTTGTTTACAAGTGTGAGATGCAGCAAAGCGCCTCGGAAGTTACCTATGGAGCAGGGACTCCTTGGGCACACTGCTGGAATCTGGTTCTTTGAGTCACATCTCTGGAGGACAATACCTGCACCAGCTCCAGACCCTCCAGCCAGGAACCTCTCCCAGGAAGGGAGGATAGACTTCTGAAAAGATGCAGCCCGGGCCAACCACCCTCTCTGCAATCACTTTGTGGGTAGCTTTCTTGCTTGGGATAAGAGAACTTGAGGTTTGGGTTGCAGCTTGCCTGAGGGCTGATGTCCATCTCGAGGACATCCTGTATTTGCTGAGTGCCCATACTACTAGCAAACACACAGATGACCCTGAGAGACCAGCAACCCTCAGCTGGGAATTTTAGGC
>CM037640.1:22198932-22265157 GCA_015227895.2 Colaptes auratus | reverse complement strand
CCCCCCTCCAACTTACTCTTGTTGAACATCTCCCTACCCTGCTGGCAGCATCCACTTTCTATACATTTCTCAGCACCTTTAAAAATATGGGCTATTTGTCAGTGCTGGCTTTCACCATGCTTCTGCTCTCATAGGTTATCCTCCATAGAAGAAAGAAGATGGCATTCTACTTGCCCTTCTTCAATCCTTTGTGGTTTATGGCACTTGTAACATGCATATGGCTACACATACTATCTTTCTACAGTTATGTAAGAAAGTGGTAAAAAGGCAATTAAAATTATGTACATAAACCTGATCTGAAGTTGAGTATGTCCTGCCTGCCAATCAAATTGTCCTCAAAATGTCTACCTTGTATGAGTCAAGACTACATAACAGTAGTGTCATAGTGATATTGCAGTTTTCTTAGATTTCTTGGTATTATTATATTTTGTTTTAATTTAGCATAGAAGCTTTCAATAAGGGCGGGGGGGGGGGAAGAAAACTGTGTAAACTTTCACTGCATTGCTGGCTTACTTAGAACAGTCTACATACTCCAGGAGAGTTATGGAGCTAAGTTGTGACTGTTCTATTTGAGTACAGTTTTCCTCATAACACTTTCTTCCCTTGTCTGGATGTATCTGGCTACCAGAAAATATAGATCATAGGATCACAGGATGTTAGGGGTTGGAAGGAACCTTTGAAGATCATCAAGTCCAACCCCACTGCCAGAGCAGGACCATAGAATCCAGCACAGGTGGCACAGGAACACATCCAGATGGGTCTTGAATGTCTCCAGAGGAGGAGACTCCACAACCTCTCTGGGCAGCCTGCTCCAGTGCTCTGTGACCCTCACAGTGAAGGAGTTCCTCCTCATGTTGAGGTGGAACCTCCTGTGCTGGAGTTTATATCCATTGACCCTTGTCCTGTGACAAAGTGCAACTGCACAGAGCCTGTCCCCTCCCTCTTGACACCCAGCCCTCAGATATTCATAAATATTTATGAAATGCCCTCTCAGTCTTCTCCTCTCCAGACTAAAAAGCCCTAGGGCTCTCAGCCCCTCCTCACAGGGCAGTGCTCCAGTCCCTCAATCATCCTGGTGTTGTCTGCTGGTATCCCGGGAAAAAAATTCACTCTTGCAGAATTTTTTTTATTTTGTTAAAACTTGTTATCTTGGTCTGAAAAGCACAGATTTTCCCACCAAGCAAAATGATAATTATGGAAAGATTTCATTGTAATAACCATCACTGTGCTTTGTTTTATGAAGTATTGGTGGGTTTGTTCTTTTTGCATGAAGGCAAGGCAACCCATTAACAGCTGTTGTGCATTACAAAAGCTTTATGGAAAATAAAGTAATTTTAAATTTCACCACCACCTCCCCTTTCCCACCATATCTGCCCCTTTTTCAAGCCCCCCCAATTTCCTCCCCTTTCCCCCTCCCCAATTCCCTCTCTCTCTCTTTTTCCCCTCAAACCCAGAGCACCTGGGCTCTGTTGGAGTCTCCTCCCACCCCAGGTGTGACCACTTTGTCTTCCTGGGCCCCCTCCCCTTTTTAATCCCACCAGGAAAGGCAGAAGCCCCAAGCTGAGCCCATCTGGGCTGGAGGATCCTCCTCTCATCTCTGGTGAGTCCCCATGGTGTGCACTGGGTGATGGTGGTGGTGACAACAAAGGCCGGGGGGCCTGGTGGCCCCCCGGTTGTTAGGAACAAGATTGATGACTATTCCAATATCATCCATGGGTGCTGGCTGGGCCCCCTTACTGGGGCTGATTGAGGGCTGGGGCTGATTGTGTGGTTGGTTGAGGGTCTTGCCCCTGGCTCTGGGTTGGGTGCAAAAATGGTGGTGATGGAGCAGAAGCTGTAGATAAAACTACTGATTCTGTCAAAGAATTAGTACCAGCAGCATGGCATCATAATTCTGGCTTTTGGAGTTAATTTTGGGAACTTTGCAGAAGAAAAAGTGATTAACTGAAGACATGACTTGTGCTGAAGACCAGAAGCAATACACCATATACTTCCAGCCTGTCAAGGAGATGCATCAGAGCTGCCAGACAAAGATAGGAGTCCCTTCTGGAATCAATAGTCCAGGTGGATGACAGGGCAGCTGTGACAATGCACACTTCACTAGAACACACTGCCCCCCCCCCCCAGTACTTACAGTGGTATTGAAGTATCTTCTCCATTTTTCAGTGAGGTGAAAATTATGTACTCAAGCAGACAGTCAGTGGATGATAAGGTTGCCTTGTAAAATGTCTGGATCTATATCACATACAGTCTAGACTAAAGTAAAATAAAGTTTTGCATACTGTAAGAAAAGTAAACTGATGTAGCAAATAGCCAACAAAGCTCAAGATATATTGCAAACACCTCCATTCGCTACTTTGTTCAGAAAGTCCTTGGAGAATTAGATTTGAGGGAGAGAGAGGAAAATGAGGAAATGAGATTAGGGGTGGGAAGAATGGCAACACAAATTTCAGTTTCCTTTTCTAGTGGGAGTAGTGAATAATTTGGACAAATCCCACTTTTATCAATGCAAACAACAAAATGTCCATTCACTTAAATAAGAATATGTTTATTTGCTTCAGTTGTATGTTTCTTATTTTCTAACTTCATCTGTGTATGGCTATAAAGTTTGGATTGACTTTTAAGTGTTGGTAATAGTTTTCACACTATCAATGTACTACACAGAAATCGCTTTCAATCCTATATTCTAATAAGAATCAGACTGACACAAACTGATTGCATATAGCCTGAAAACAAACCCCACTCTCAGGGTTTGAGCTGCGGTACATTACTATAGTGTATTCCTTCTGTTTTTCAAACTGCTTAATTAAGCAGAGAAGGATTGTAGAGGATGATCTAGGACAACTAGAGTAATTGCTACTTGACACTTATCAGTGGCTCCAAAAACAGTTCCAGGGCTATTAGTAATGAGTCCCTTTTTAGGCTGAATTCAAAGGGGTAACTATTTCAATGAACTAGATGAAGTCAGATGTTGGGGAAACTGTCAAAGATAAGTCAGACTAATTGTGTAGACAAAGCAAACTAGACAAACTTATTTTGATTGATGAGTGAAAGCCATCAGATTTTCTGACAGGCAGGTAAAACAAGGAAAAGTTCATTTATTTCACTATTGAAGTGAATACAAAACAAGAATTTTACCTGGACCTTCAGACACTGTTTTCAGAAATATATAGAGGACATAGAGGAACACCCAAAAGGTAGGTAGAAGGTATTTTGACATGGTTAGGTATTCAGATACATTCAGGTTTGAGCTGTCAATACCAGTTCCTACTCTTTTCTTTACTAATAACACAAGCAAGGTATACAACTTCTGTTTTTCATTATTATTATTCATTTCTGAGAGAAAAGTGTCTTTATATGAGTTTACTCGTACTTAATCCTTATATTTCTGGTGAACAGTTTGTTTTGAATGTGTTATCCATAAAGCCAGTGAACTATTTCAACCAAATTCAACAGACTGCTCTGAAAATAGGTGAGTAGACACTGCTAGTGTCTCCTTTGGCTTTTCCCTCTGTCTTATTAGACATCAGACACAGTGGTGTGCCTCAGGGCACAAAACCTTGCAGGCTAGGTTGTGTCTTTCTGAGCTTGTGGAGTTACTTTCTGCAGTGTTATGAAGTAAGATTCAGCTTGAGGTGAAAATGCAATCCCAAGCTTGCCAAGATGGCTTAAATTAAATGAACCAATAGTTCCAGTTTTCTTTTATCTCTTATTCCTTGTGTCTAATCTACTGGCAACACAACTGAAGAAAAGAGCCTTCTCGATGTCACGCAATGAATGTCCCTTCACTTTGCAAAGGAAATATCAAAGCTGTCTCTTGAGTACTAACTGGTTATGACATTTCTTCAGACAAGCAATTCTGGGTTTACAACATAGGGTTTACAAATGTGCATTGGAATAAGTGAGGGAAGAAAAATCAGAAGGCATATAGTCATTTTTTGTTTGTTTTTCTAAAATTGTTACATTCGGTAGTCAAACTTTCAACAGGATTTTGTCTTGTTCATCTGATACTGTAATTCTATCCATACAGATAGTAGATGTGAAGGAGAACATAATAGAAGTGTCTGAACAGCAGGTCTGCCTAAAGATCTGTGTTACAAGAACATGAGCTCTGACATATAGAGAAACTCAGACACACAGTTGGGCTTTTGTTTTGCTTATCTGGATTTCTACATGAATCTCTGCCCTGAACATACTCCTTATGACCTGTACTCAAGACAGTAAGAACTCTGCAGCAAGTCTTCTGGCTTCACCTCACAATTAAGATTCTTTCATAAGAAAATCAAAAGACTGTCACCAGTGTCATGGGAGAACACTTTTGTACAATGACAAAAGATCTCTCAGTAGTTTGAGTCTGTCCTCATTCTGACCTACACAATTGTTTGCTTTCTTATACAGGGTCTTGGATTTTTCAAAAGGAATGAAGAAAACACCACTGGTATGAAATATTTAATGTGTTTTCCAGGAGCATCGAACTGTAGCTTAAGGTGGGTGGCTACAGTCACTGGTACCAAATAAGCCATTAAGGCAGCCACAAGAGCAATAAGGTCTGCAGTACTCTTCTGAAGTTAGCAGCAATCACTCTTCCAATCTTGTGAAGAAAACCAGGGGAAAAAACAAACCAACAACCCAGGCTTTGAAATACAGAAATAGATCAAGCACTCATCTTCTGCTTCCTGAAGAAAAGGAATTCTGGCAACTGTGAACAAGTCACAGGGAGAAGAGAAGGAATAGAAAACAAACAAAAAAAAAAGTGATACTACCCTATTTGTCAAATAAAAATGATAAAATAATATGGATGAAAAGACACAAAAATAATTCTGCAAACATAATGAGGAGTTACTGAATGAACAATAAGTTCAGATGCAAAGAGACAATTGGATCTTCTAATCAAATCTGATGCCTCAAACCTTTCTAGGAGAGCATTCAACGTTTCTTGTGAAAGACACTAGCAGTGCTTCTAAAAACTATCTGCTAGAGAACAAATTTTTTCACAGGTTATGATGCTGTTTGTAAGTGGAGTCTCGTAAAGTCTTGGAATCTCCATTACTCAGAATAAAACATGCAAAACATTTTGTTGATTTCTTGCATGTACTGAAAAGGAGAGAACTGAGACAAGGAAGCTGGAACTGTCTGTATTAATAGAATAGTATCTGACTTATTTCTACTATTTCCTTAAATAATAGTATTTGGTTTAAACTTCTTTTCATCAGTAACATCTGATTAAAACCTCACAGTACTACATCAGTTTTAAAGATGTGCAAATGATACCCCCAACACTTCCAAGGTTAGACTTTGCCACTTGTAGCAGCATAGAAAATTCTACGGTCCACAGGTAATTTGACTGGACCTACTCAACCACTGGGAGGTGTGAAATATAATGCTGGAATAAAACAGTAGTAAAATAATTATTCAAATTACATGAGAAATCATAGAATCAATAAGGCTGGAAAAGACCTCGGAGATCATTGAGTCCAACCTAGCACCTCATGACTAACTAAACCATGGCTTCAAGTGCCACATCCAATCCCCTCTGGAATGCCTCCAGGGATGGTGACTCCACCACCTCCCTGGTCAGCACATTCCAGTGGCAAATAACTCTTTCTGTGAAAAACTTTCTTCTCACCTCAAGCCTAAACTTCCTCTGATGTAGCTTGAGACTGTGTCCTCTTGCTCTGGTGCTGGTTGCCTGGGAGAAGAGACCAACCTCCACCTGGCTACAACCTCCCTTCGAGTAGAGAGCAATAAGGTCTCCTCTGAACTTTCTCTTCTCCGAGCTAAACCACCCCAGCTCCCTCAGCCTCTCCTCGTAAGGCGTGTGCTTGAGACCTCTCCTCAGCCTCTTTGTCCTTCTCTGGACACGTTCAAGAGTTTCAATGTCCTTCTTAAACTGAGGGCCCCAGAACTGGACACAGTACTCAAGGTGTGGCCTAACCAGTGCTGAGTGCAGGGGCAGAATGTCTTCCCTGCTCCTGTTAGCCACATTATTTCTAATGCAGTCCAGGATGGTACATCAATGGGAAAAGGAATTCTTAATATTCATTTCCTCATCACAGCCACTAGATATTTTGCCCAACATTCAATTCAACACTGTGGATACGTCTAAATTCATCTCTGCTGACATTCATTCATTTGGCTGTCACAGCAAATTGCATAGCTTTACATTTAGCCTGTTTATTACTACACTTAATTTTTTTTTAAAGCACAGTTTATTAAAAAAGAAAAATTGATATGTCTTTGTATTAACAGCTTGTGATGTTTTAATTGCCAACAAATTTTGCCTCCTCTCAGAAGTCTCACTTTTATATATGCTTTGTTCCACTTCCATTCTAGTGTAGTGGATGCAGAATGGTCAGAAGAAACTGTATTCACTCAGTTATCACATGGTGTGACTACACAAAATCCTGTTGTCATCAAAGGTTATCAGCTTGCAGTAGGACAATTGAAGAAAAAGATAGGGAGTGCATAAAGTTAAATGGAACAATCCTGTTAGATTTCTTGTACTTCATGCTCTTTCTGAAACCTCTGTAACTTTTTTTTTTCTTAATACACAAGGAAGTTGTAGTAAGAGAGTTATTACTCAGGTTCATGATAACTAGCTAAGCTTTTATTCTGTAATAAGCTTTCCCTCCAAATAAGACAAGATTCTGACAGCCTTTAGAGAGCAACTGACAGAAGATAACCTGCTACTGAATATTTGTCACTGATGTATGGATATAGGAGATGAAGAATATAGGGGATGCAATCAGTGATAGAACGAGCATATGTAGTTTGAACTGTTTTTCAACTGCAGAGAGCCTTTCAGTTCAGGCAGCAAATGTGACACACCTCTCCAGAATTCAAGCAGCTGTGAGACCAAGCTGCTTAGGATGGTCTGGGAATGAGACAGGACAGTTGCAGGACCATGTTCTACTGATTCACTACATTCCCAGACAGCAACTCCTGTCAATTTATACAAGTGTACTCCAATTCAGTCCTTAGGAACCTTTTTGTTAGCCTTAAGTAGGAACAAATTGAAAATGCTAAGTCCTCTGTAACTAAAAAAAATATTTAAGATCATTGTCTTTGTGCTCTAGACCTTAGGATTTTCAGTTCTTCAGCCTTTTTTTTCAGCTGTTACAGACCATCACTATTAATTCCATTTTACAATAGAAAATCAAATAATCGTAACATTTAATCAATTTATTGTTCTTAACTGTAAATGGGATTGGCTATATTTCCTTATTTTTCTCTCCAGGAATTCCCACTAAAGGATACTTTTTTGATTCATAGAATGCTGCTTTAAAATACATAAAACAAAAAGCCTCAAGGGTTTTATTTTGGTTTTTTTTGGGGGGGGTTGTTTACACAGAAATGTGGTTATTTCTCAGAGGCATGAAAATATTATTTTGGTGTTACTGTTAATGACTGATTGTTTTCAAGTAATATATTCTATAGCTTAGGAGGAAAAAGGTAATGGGGCTGCATACAATCTTCTGAGAACAGATATCTAGTAAACAATCATCACTCCACTGAACTCACTAAATTCCCTTTGCATCTTTTCTAGCTTCTCTGAACATGCTTAACTATTATTTACCATATTTTGTTTTCCAGAAGCTATTAAGCCCACATCAGAGAGGGAAAAAATAAATTAAATAATGTTGCTTCATTACTAGTAAATGTAGAAAACATGTCCTGCAGCGTCTTAAATGGGCCTTATGTCTTCTGGCTATTACAGAAGAGTTTAATCAGTTGAAGAAACAAGTGTAGTTGTGTGATGGTGAAGATCAGGCACAAATTCAAGAAGGTATTATAGATATTCAGTAATAACAAGAAACCCTAGCCTCCCACAAAAGCCAAGTGAGGTGGAAGGAATTTCAATCAGATGAAAGCTGCTTAGGTTTTATTGCTCTTAGGCAGGTACAGAGTACATGTTTGCCTTCAAATTCTATTATTCTCAGTCTTTACACTTCTCAAAAAGACTTATCTTTGTTCTTTCACACTTGGACAGTTATCATTACTATTTGTTCCAGCCAAGTGGTTTTGAGTTTGCTATGTGTAAACCCGAAATATACCTAAAAGAATTCACATGGCTTCCAAAAGAGCCTCACAAAGTGTAGGTGAAAGGTGTGTGCAGAAGGCAAACACTGTTTGTGCCTTGACAGCGGTTGCAAATGTACAATGGTGAAATACTATGTGACATTTATAAAAGTTTTAAGACATTGGTAGTGCCTTCATTTCATGTACATAAACAAAAGTGCTGATTTCCAGAATTTAGCAAATTCTCCCACTTTACTACATTCTTATACTACTGAATAGTATTGAGTGATTGCCCATTGGAATGGTCTGCCCAGGGAGGTGGTGGAGTCACCATCATTGGAGGTGTTCAGGAGGAGACTTGATGGGGTGCTTGGTGCCATGATCTAGTTGTTTAGGTGGGTTGGATTGGTTGATAGGTTGGACACGATGATCTTGAAGGTCTCTTCCAACCTGGATTTATTGTATTGTATTGAATAATTACTTGTATATTTTGCAGCCAAAGGAAGTACACACAAGCCCATACACAGTTTTAGAAAAATGAACTTTATATAATCAAATATAACATTCATATTAACATTTGCATTATGCACTTGGTTCTCCTAATCATTGTAGCTAATTACCTTATGGAAGCTTTCTTCAAAATGTATTTTTTCCTTTAAGTCCAATACACTTTCAAGTCCTAGAAAAACTGATACAAATGAAAGTGCTCATTCATAGTACATCAAGGGTTAACAACCCTTGGAGCAAGAGAAAGGGTTTTAAGATGACTTATTAAGGAAAATGGGTGTGGGAATACTGGTTATGTCTTCAAAAGAGGTGTAAGGTTTTGCAGTCCTTTTGACTCAGAATTACTTTGTCTGGTTTAGTGCTGGAGCAGATTTTCCTGTATGCAAACCCCTTTCAACTCATTGTTGTGGTCTATTCGTGGACCAGGCAGCCCTTCAGCTTGATGGGTTGTGACCACAGAGGAGAGAAATCTCTGCTTTAAAGCCATTAACACTGATACTCCTGAACTCTACTCCAACATCTACCACTGTGTGCCCTTCAGATAATGCCTTGCAGTGTTTTGTTGAAACATTCCTCTGAGCATGATTTATAACTGCAGAAACTTACTCAGAGATTAAAATCCCATTCATGTGTACTACAGGGGCAACGTTCAAGCCACTACTTCCTTAATGGTCAAGCAGCAACATAGAGTAGTTGTGGGTTTGACAGCAATTTGAAAAATCTCAGGTTTTTTTCCAGCATCTAGAGTTGATTTATGAAGTCCCTGAACTTCAAAAAAATTGATAACAAGATATATTAAATGAATCGCCCTCAAGCTAAAGGCACGAGAAATGGCCCTCTGGTTATCACATATCTGTGTGAGGTTCATTACCCTATAATGGGGATCGTGGTTTTATAGAAGGGAAGGATTTATTATTTTAGGTTTTCTACAGACTGTTAAATCCTCTCTGAAGTTGCTATCATTCTGGTGGTGCTATCACAAAAGCAGGCAGATGTTGCCACTACAGACATGGCCCTTGAGGAAGCAAAAGTGATTTGGAATTTGATGTTGTGAAGAAAGGCCAGCTACCTACATAGTGGAAAAAGGATTTCCATAGGTCATCAACTACATTATGTAAATGTTTTATTTTCTGTTAGCATACAGTGTATGTAGATGTGCACACTGGCATGAAATGAACATTATGTATAACATTTCCAACTCTCAGCCTTTGTCCTTTTCTGTGGTATTTTCTCCCACCTCAGATACTGCAAGTTATTTTTAATCTTTGGGATAAAAAAAAACAAACCAAAACAAAAAAAAAACCCAAGACCTTAATTTTCTGGATGGCCTGTCTTGCTTATGGTTTTTCTCATCAGCTGCCTCTAGCAAAACAGGTGCTTTGGCATCATCCAACCATGACTCAGTCATATGTCCTGATAGATCAAGTATGGTTTTCTGAGTGAAAAAAATGACTGTTCTAATACTTAAATTGGTTTCAGAGCATGCCAATACTGCAGATCATTCTGTAAGAGAGAGAAAATATATTGATTATGAAAAAGTTAGTTATGTGCCGGAAGATGTGAAGCAGCATCACAAAACTGAGAAAAAGTCTTATTCTGCCAAGAAATAGGCCCTTCAAACTCATGCTCCCAAGACTAAATGTCCACATTCACACTTATAAAACTGATATACTTGAAGTACTGTTAAGAAATTCTCTTTTTCATTGAGCAATACAATAAAAAAGTAAAAGATTTTTAATGTGTTTTTATAGCATTCTCTGCCCCTTACTTGAGCAATCTTCAGTTGCTGTTAACTTACTGAAAGTTACACTGCTGAGAATTTTGTATTCCTTTTTTTTTTAAATACAGGAGGGAAAAAGGGGAACAATTGCATATTGGAGTAAGCAAGTCTTCTAGATAAAATGGAGATATGCTGAAGGACAGGAATGTTGGCAGCCAGTCACTGGTGGTGTCCCCCAGGAATCTCTGCTGGTCCCAATCTTGTTCAATCTCTTTATTGATGATCTGGACTTGGGGATTGAGTCCATCATCAGTAAATTTGCAGATGACACCAAGTTAGGAGCAGGAGTTGATCTGTTGGAGGGTAGGAGGGCCCTGCAGAATGACCTTAACAGGCTGGATGTGTGGGCAGAGGCCAATGGGAAGAGCTCTAATAAGGCGAAGTACAGGGTTCTACTCTTTGGCCACAACAACCCCAAGCAGTGCTGCAGGCTGGAATCAGAGTGGCTGGAAAGCAGTCAGGCAGAAAGAGACCTGAAGGTGCTGGTAGACAGTAGGCTGAACCTGAGACAGCAGTGTGCCCAGGTGGCTAAGAAGGCCAATGGCATCCTGGCCTGCATCAGGAATAGTACGGCCAACAGGACTAGGGAACTCATTCTGCCCCTGTACTCAGCACTGGTTAGGCCACACCTTGAGTACTGTGTCCAGTTCTGGGCTCCTCAATTCAAGAAAGATGTTGACTTGCTGGAACATGTCCAGAGAAGGGTGGTGAAACAGGTGAGGGGCCTGGAACACAAGCCTTATGGAGAGAGGCTGAGGGAGCCTGGAAAAGAGGAGGCTCAGCGAAGACCTTATCGCTCTCTACAGCTACCTGAAGGGAGGTTGTAGCCAGGTGAGGGTCAGTCTGTTATCCCAGGCTACCAGCGACAGAACGGGGGAACACAGTCTCAAGTTATGCCAGGGGAGGTTCAGGCTGGATATTAGGAAGAAGTTCTTCACAGAGAGAGAGATTTGCCATTGGAATGGGCTGCCCAGGGAGGTGGTGGAGTTGCCATCCCTGGAGATCTTCAAGAAAAGATTGGATGAGGCACGTAGTGCCGTGGTCTAGTTGATTGGATAGGGCTGGGTGATAGGTTGGACTGGATGATCTTGGAGGTCTTTCCCAATCTGGTTGATTCTGTGATTCTAACAAAGTCACTGTATGTGCAGAAAATTTTCCTTGAAAAACAATTTCTTGAAAGCTCAAAGTATATTTTTTCTCTTTATGCTTTGATGCTATTTCCTTATTTAATACCTGGAATACTTTGTAAGAGAAGTTGTACAATGAAGAGTCCAACACAAAAAAATTCAACAGTTATTATTTCATTTTGCTGTGAAATGATGTTAATTTGTTTAGCTAGACTTCTAGATGAAGAAGCATCACAGATAGGTCTTAGCATCATGAAGTTGTAAATAAGCTCTAAAGCTGTTTAGAGGTTTTCCTTCTTTCAGAATTCTTGCTTCTCAGCAGACATATGACATTCCTCTACTGCCAAACAGCACTTTGCTAAAAGACCTGAGAGACAGAAAATGCTGTCAGAAGCATGTGAAAGTCAGGAATTTTCTTTTTGGTTTTTTTTTTTTTCTTGCTGCAAAGACAAGTTGGCTTGAAATGATCAGGCAGCTATACTTCAGCAGCTGTACTTTTACTCTAAGGATTTTTCCAGTCTCTGGACAAAACACACTTCATACAGCAAACTGTAGCTTGTCTCCTGAAGGTTCAAACATATCTCAAGTACTTTAAAGAGAAACAGCTACATTCTGTATTATCTCTGAAATATATTTATTACAATCTATGCTTGTATTTCAGTACAATCAATTATTATCAATGCATAGGGAATTTCACCACTTTCCACAATAGTCAGTTATAACAGGAAGTAGCTGGAGGGAGAGGGATGACCCTGCCTAACTGATGCTGCCTGTACAGGCAGGGGAGAGCTTGGCTGCTCTCTAGTCTCTCCTCCACCCTTGATCCCTTCACAGATCATAGAATCAATAAGGTTGGAAAATACCTCAGAGATCATCAAGTCCAACCTGTCATCTTCACCTTGTTGGAGTTTAGCAGGTCTTTTCAAGGGTCTGTATTGACTCCCTTCGTGCTGAGAACTTCTGAGTGGGACAAAGAACTCACTGAGCCTTAACATCTTGGCTGATATATTAGTGTATTATTAACATTAGCAGAAATGATGATTCTATAGTAACAATGCAGCTCAGTCCCACCGGCATTTTCATTTTTCACAATTGCAGCAAAACTAGCATCCATACATATCCTGAGAAGCATACACTATATAAAATACAGAACAAAAGTAGAAATAAGGCACACTCAGAGGCTTCTTTCAGTTTTTTCTTAATAATTCCCACTTCAGCGAACTATTTGGTTCATCTGCCCATTCCTTTGCTGTGACTGGAAAAAATGTTCTTCATGGATATTATGCATTGATTAGAGGAGAATGTAAATTAAATATAGATTTGTTTCTTCCTGGCTCATTGATCACCATAAGATCCATTTCTTTGTGGGTTTTTTTCTGGGATTTGGTTGGAGGGTGAGGGTGGTTGGTTTGTTGTTTTCTCTGGAATGGAGGTGCTGGAAATGAACCAAGGGACTGTTTCTGTATGAATAACACTTTCTGTTGCTCTATCAGTGGCAAGTAAATGTCACTGACATTTACTTTAAAATGATAAAATATAAAAAGAAGAAAGCAAACAAACATAACAGATATCAGACATTTGTTTTGTAGGAGGAAGGGAAAGTATCTTTCTATATTTATGCAACTCAAGGTCTGTTTATGAACATATGAAATATTTGATGTCCTGGAAGGTAACTCTCCAATGATGACAAGTTTTCAGCATAATCCTAAAATTTCAGTCATATTGGGGCCACTAGTTTGAGACATTTCATTTCTCATGCAGTGCAATAACTTTGCACTTCAGAAAGGAAGGTAGTCTTCAATGTTTTACTAGGGAAGAAAGGTAGTGAGGGAAAGGAAGAACAAAGGGGAACATGTGCAAAGCACATCCTGTATTCACCTGAACACAAACCCTCTCAGTTTGTTCTGAGCTTCACCATAGTATAAATGAAGAAGTAGGAAGGGATCATCAGTATAATCTGATAACAGAATATGTGCTAATTAAGTGCTAATAGACCTAATTGTTAATCTTTCAAATTATTGGGAAAGAGTAAAGAAAACATGTTAAATTTTACTTTATCTTCATTTCCTAACGCACATTTTATTATAACACCTCAGTGTCAGACACTGAAATTATTTGACTGCTAGATATAGTATATATTTGCATAGACCCTTCATGTGTACCAGGCCCTGGTTTAAAAAAATATAAATATTTATGGGTTTTATTGCTGGTTCCTTGATTTTGCTTCTAAAAACACTGCTAGAATTATGGAGTGTCCCGCTGACTTCAAAACATCTTTCAAATTGTTTTAAGCTATTTTTGTTTATTTGTCTTCATTTAAAAAGGGAGAAATTGCATTATTCATTCTTTAAAAGATGCATTCTTTTTTTTTTTTTTCTTTTAAATCTATTCCTTTAAATTTTCACAGCAGATACATGTAGCTAGCACAACGGATACTGAGAGAAGATAATGTGTCTTGCTGTTTTGGAAGAGAACCATGATAGGACCTGTTTAATTTTTCCACACAAAGAAGTATCTGGTGATGTACCCTGGTAGTGACTTCACCCAGTGGGGTGTACTGAGCCACTGAGAAGAAAGCTGTGAAAAAGAATTTGTATTTTAGCTAGTCTCATTCAGATTGATGAGGTACTAGAAGCGTTCTTTTTCATCTCCAGTTAACACAGAGATGTGAAATATGTACAAATATTTATATCGTAGGAGAAGTTCTATACCGAGAGAGTGATGCCCACTGGAATCAGCTGCTGTAGTGGTGGAGTCACCGCATGGAGGTGTTCAAGAGCTTGATGGGGTGCTGGGTGCCACGGTTAGTTTTTTAGTTGTTTAGGGGGTTGTATGTATGTATTGTACTGTATTGTAGTATTTAGGTGGGTTGGATTGGTTGATGGGTTGGATATGATCTTGAAGGTTCTTAACCTGGTGTATTGTATGGTATTATTGTATGTATATCTCTATTTCATATTACATATATATATCAGTACAAGATAGCAATAAAAGAGTTTTCTGATATGGAACAGCCTTCTTTTTTTCACTTTCATGTAACATTTGAAATACACTGAGAGCTTGTGCACTGAGAAGCCACCATTGCTGAGCTGAGAGGTGGCCTTCATGCTGACCAGCTGTTTTGACCTCGAAAGTGGATAGAAATAGCCTATGGGCAGATGAAATATCTTGTCTTTGGTTTGCAGCAGATGGGTCCTGATGGTTTCAGCCAGATACATGTTGATGTCTTCATCAGTTCCAGAGGGGCAGCCACAGGGGTGTGGGAATGTGTAATATGCTCCATTCTCAGCTGTCCCCACTCTGAGCTAAACCACTCCGCTGACCCTGCTACTGGACTCTTGGTCCTCCTCAACTTCAAAGCTGCCTGGAAAGCAGAAGAAGAATCATCTGCTCTCTGCTCATAATAGGTTGCTTCATTTTCAGAAATGAATGTATAGAAAAATACACAGCTGCACATATATGCCAAAAGTCCTCCACAACTCATTCAGTTGTGCCTCTCTGCTCAGCTGCTACAAGCTCAAATCCATCACAGCCATGGGAAGAAGAGCAGCCACACATATCTGATTGAAACTTAACTGGTTCTCAAATAGAGAAGGGCTGGTGGGAGGCTATCTAGGGTGCAGCTATCATGAGATAGTGGAGTTTTCAATATTCAGGGAAATAAGGAGGAGCAGTAACAGAACCCTTACTTTCGACTTCTGGAGGGCAAACTTCAGCTTATTTAAACAACTTATTCAGAAAGTGCCCTGGGCAGCAGCCCTTAAGAACCAAGGGGTCCGGGATGGTTGGACCTACTTCAAACAGGAGCTCTTGAAAGCACAGGAATTGGCAGTTATCACATGCCGAAAGATGAGCTGACGGGGAAGGCGACCGGCCTGGATGGGCAAGCAGCTCTTGAAGGAGTTAAGGGGAAAAAAAGAGGATGTATTGCCTTGGGGGGGGGGGGGGCAACTCATGGTATGTTTGAGGATGTTGTTAGGTCATGTAAGAGAAAAATTAGAGAGGAAAAAGCCCAGTTAGAACTTAATCTGGCCACTTCTGTGAAAGATAATAAAAAGCATTTTTATAAATATATTAATGCTTCAAAAGAGAGGCAAGAAGAACCTCCACTCCTTATTGGACCCGGAGGGGAACATTGTAACTAAAAATGAGGAAAAGGCTGAGGTTCTAAATACCTACTTTGCCTCCATTTTCAACAGTAAGGCAGGAGCACTCCAGGATAACTGGCCTCCTGAACCTGTAGATGAGGTCAGGGAGCAGTGTAGTTCCCCCTGAAATCCACGAGGAATTAGTTTGGAACTTGCTGAGCCATTTGGAAACTCACAAGTCCATGGGACCAGATGGGATCCATCCTAGGGTGCTAAGAGAGCTGCCAGATGAGCTGGCCAATCCTCTCTCCATCATTTTCCACCATTCCTGGCTCACTGGAGAGGAAGCTGGCCAATGTGATCCCCATCCACAAGAAGGGTTGGATGGAGAAACCTGGAAACTACATGGTTGTCAGCCTGACCTCAGTGCCAGGGAAAATTATGAAGCAGATTATCTTGGCAGCAATAACTGCGCACCTGAAGGACGGCCAAGGGCTCAGGTCCAGCCAACATGGATTTAGGAAGGGCAGGGGTCCTGCCTCTCCAAGCTGATCTCCTTCTATGATCAGGTGATCCACCTGGTGGATGTGGGGAGGCCTGTGGATGTAGTCTACCTGGACTTCAGCAAGGCCTTTGACACCATTCCCCACAGCAAACTGCTGGCTAAGCTGGCAGCTTGTGGCTTGGACAGCAACACTCTGTGCTGGGTTAGGAACTGGCTGGAGGGCCGGGCCCAGAGAGTGGTGGTTAATGGTGCTACATCCAGCTGGCAGCCAGTCACCAGTGGCGTCCCCCAGGGATCAGTGCTGGGCTCCATCCTCTTTAATATCTTCATTGATGATCTGGATGAGGGGATTGAGACAGTCATCAGTAAATTTGCAGATGACACCAAGTTGGAAGCAGATGTTGGTCAGCTGGAGGGTAGGAGGGCCCTGCAGAGGTACCTTGACAGGCTGGAGAGATGGGCAGAGTCCAACAGGATGGCATTCAACAAAACCAAGTGCCGGGTGCTGCACTTTGACCACAACAACCCCATGCAGTGTTACAGGCTGGGGTCAGAATGGCTGGAGAGCTGCCAAACAGAAAGGGACCTGGGGGTGCTGATTGACAGCTGGCTGAACATGAGCCAGCAGTGTGCCCAAGTGGCTAAGAAGGCCAATGGCATCCTGACCTGCATTAGGAAATGGTGTGGCCAGCAGGAACAGGGAAGTCATTGTACCCCTGTACTCAGCACTGGTTAGGCCACACCTTGAGTACTGTGTCAAGTTCTGGGCCACTCAGTTTAAGAAGGTCATTGAGACTCTTGAACGTGTCCAGAGAAGGGCAACAATGCTAGGGAGAGGCCTTGAGCACAAGCCCTATGAGGAGAGGCTGAGGGAGCTGGGATTGTTTAGCCTGGAGAGGAGGAGGCTCAGGGGAGACTTTATTGCTCTCTACAACTACCTGAAGGGTGGTTGTAGCCAGGAGGGGATTGGTCTCTTCTCCCAGGCAACCAGCACCAGAACAAGAGGACACAGTCTCAAGCTGTGCCAAGGGAAGTTTAGGCTTGAGGTGAGGAGAAAGTTCTTCACTGAGAGAGTTGTTAGTCACTGGAATGTGCTGCCCAGGGAGGTGGTGGAGTTACCATCCCTGGAGGTGTTCAAGAGGGGATTGGACGTGGCACTTGGTGCCATAGTTTAGTAGTCATGAGGTCTTGAGTGACAGGTTGGACCTGATGATCTTTGAGGTGTTTTCCAGCTTTATTTGATTCTATGATTCTGTGATTCTGTGGTGGGATTTTTGTTGTTGATTTGTTTGTTTTGTTGTTGTGGGGTTTTTGTTGTTGTTTTGGTTTTGGTTTGGTTTTGTTTCTTTTAGTTGTTGTGTTTCTGTGGGGTTTTTTTGTGGTTTGGGAGGTGTGTGTGTTTTGTTTTGTTTTGTGGAAAGCTTATTCTTAATAATCTGCATGCAATAGGCACACCTTTGACTTTCAGTGGCAGTATGTTTCTTTAAAGTTATCAATATCCATTCCAAGACATGTTTAACTTGTGTATTTATCCTGAACCTCTGGCTTCTCTTTTACCTACTTCTTTCAGCTCCACTGTCATCTAAGAGATTCCTTGATAAAAAAAATCAGTATCTCAGATTATCCTGATTAGGCTTTGAAGGGCTTAAGGACAAAATAGGAAAGCTGTTTATGTAAGTGCATACACAGAAACAAATCCACACACGACTTTGGCAGTGTAAGGATGTGTAGAGTTATAAAACCACCCTGTATAGCTGGCATGTGCTGAGGACAAAGGGTGAATCTGCATGAACTCAGGCAGAGGAAAGACAGATAAATATTTTCAATGATGGGGATGGGTAGGCACTTCTGTATTCTTTAAATTCTTCTGCTAGAAACAATATTTTGCAATCAATGTTTTCTTTTGTGTTTTATTTTATTTATTTATTTATTTTTATCATCTGGAATTGTGTGTCTAATATGTCTTTTGTAAAAAAGCTATATTTTAGAAATGGGAAAATATAATTTCCATAATTATACTTGTAGTGGTTTGACACTAGCCAGCAACTAAGGACCACTCAGACACTTATTTACTGCGCCTTCCACACCCATAGCAAGATGGTGGGGGGAGAGGGGAGGAAGTTAAATTAATGGGTTTATATAAAAACAGTTTAATAGGACAGAAAAGGAAGAAAATAATAATAATGGTAGGAATAGCAGCAACAATAATAATAGTAATAAAGGAATCTATACAAAAGAAGTAATACAAAATGCAGTTGCTCACCAGTTGCTGACAGATGCCCAAATAATTCCTAAGCAGCAGTGCCTGACCAGCTTTCTTCCAAGTTTATATAATGATGTCATACGGTATGGAATATCCCTTTGGCCAATTTGGGTCAGCTCTCCTGGCTGTAACCCTCTTGTGTCCCTCCAGCCTTCTTGCTGGAAGATGAAAGTCCTTAACTTAGTAGAAACACTGCTTAGCAGCAACTAAAAACATCAGTGCGTTATCAAACATTATTCTCACCCTAAATCCTAAACACGGCAGGGGACCAGCTGTTAGGAAGAATATTAACTCTATCCCCAAGCAAAACCAGGACAATACTAAAGAAAGATAATCTAAGATCTTACTACTACAGTAGTTTATAAGTATACACAACTTGCATTGTACAAAATGACATTTATGATTAACTGAAACCTGTAGGTTGCTTTCTTTTTTTTCAGAAAGACACAGCATAAAAATCTGGAAAGATGAGAGAGAGAGAGAGAGAGACAATGCTAAATACTATTGCATGTACATTGGAAGACATCCATCAAATATCTGTGCTCTCATGTTTGTTACACAGCTTTTTATTTTTCACATGGACATCCTTCTCTGCTTTTACGCAGTTGCAGAGCCGTATATACATACATACATACATATATAAAACTATAGAAATAAATTGTTAAAATATGTACTTGAGAATCAGGCTCACTACTAGGAAAAAAAACAAACCAAACCAAAACTTGAGAAGCAACCAAGTGTTGCAAGAAGGGGCTGGTTCATAATCAATATGATTAACCAAGTCCAACTTTATTGCCCGGATACACAGCTTATATAGCATCTCAGCTAAATATGCACAAGTGTCACTATTCTATTGGTCTCTGACTGAAGGCAACATTATAATATCCAGCCCACCTGCAATTATGTCTGTGTACAATATCAAAGGCTCTGTGTACATTCCAAGAAAACTCCCTTCTCACTAGCTCTTCCTTTCCCATCCAATTATCTTACCTAGCTGTTCCTTTCCCATCCAGTTATCTTACAAACACACAGCTGCGAGAACAGCTACGAGGCCATAGTGACCTTGCTGCTTCAGCAAGGCAGCTAACTATGAGCAGTAAACAACAAGATGGAGTAAGGCCTACATATTCTGCTCAAGCAGCTGTTCCACAGAGACATGTCCCTTAGATTTAAGCCATTCTACAACAACCAAGAAATTTCCTTCTGGTAAAAATAAAGAAGTCTAAATTGAAGAATCTTTCCTGAATCATCCTTGTCTTTACCTAGAGAAGATGAGAAGTGAGAATTTATTAGCAAATGGTCCTTTTGGAATCTGATCTGTGATCATTCACCCTTAATTATGATCTTTATTTTTTTTATTGTGAGTTCCGAGAGAGTTAATTCCTGCCTGCACTTCACAGATGGCTAGCACACCACTTAGCTTTTCTAGGGTCTTCTCCACAGATTAATGGGTGTTCGGTGGTGGCAGATTTTGTACCCAAACCTTAAATATGTGTGGTGTATTGATTACGGAGCACCTCAGCAGAGCTAAGAGTGGGGCAGAATGACAACACAGGGGACAGGAAACATATTTCATTTCAGTCATTTCAGCTATTTCTTCATTTCACAGCACAACTCACCTCACAGGTTTTAGGGCCTTATGCTGCTTTTAATTTATTTTGTCAACTGTAACTTTTCCTATTTTGCACTTTAATGCAGAGAGGGTAAACTTTATGTCATTTGTTTGTCACATTCCCCTACAAATCTTCACAGAATGTTAGGGGCCTGAAGGGACCTTGAAAGACCCAACATCCCTGCCAGAGCAGGACCACCTATACCAGATCACACAGGAGCACATCCAGGTGGGTTTTGAATATCTTCAGAGAAGGAGACTCTACAATACAATACAATACAATACAATACAATACAATACAATACAATACACCAGGTTGGAAGAGACCTTCAAGATCATCGCGTCCAACCCATAAACCAATCCAACCCACCTAAATACAATACAATACAGTACAATACAATACAATACAACCCACCTAAACAACTAAACAACTAAACCGTGGCACCAAGCACCCCATCAAGCCTCTTCTTGAACACCTCCAATGAAGGTGACTCCACCACCTCCACGGGCAGCCGATTCCAATGGGCAATCACTCTCTCTGTATAGAACTTCTTCCTAAGATCCAGTCTAAACCTGCCCTGATGCAGCCTGAGACTGTGTCCTCTTGTTCTGGTACTGGCTGCCTGGGAGAAGAGACCAACCTCTGCCTGGCTACAACCTCCCTTCAGGTAGTTGTAGAGAGCGAGAAGGTCACCCCCTCAGTCTCCTCCTCTCCAGGCTAAACAAGCCCAGCTCCCTCAGCCTCTCCTCATAGGGCTTGTGTTCCAAACCCCTCACCAACTTTGTTGCCTGTTGCAAGAAGGGGCTGGTACATAATCAATATGATTAACCAAGTCCAACTTTATTGCCCGGATACACAGCTTATATAGCATCTCAGCTAAATATGCACAAGCGTCACTATTCTATTGGTCTCTGACTGAAGGCAACATTATAATATCCAGCCCACCTGCAATTATGTCTGTGTACAATATCAAAGGCTCTGTGTACATTCCAAGAAAACTCCCTTCTTACTAGCTCTTCCTTTCCCATCCAATTATCTTACCTAGCTGTTCCTTTCCCATCCAGTTATCTTACAAACACACAGCTGCGAGAACAGCTACGAGGCCATAGTGACCTTGCTGCTTCAGCAAGGCAGTTAACTATGAGCGGTAAACAACAAGATGGAGTAAGGCCTACATATTCTGCTCAAGCAGCTGTTCCACAGAGACATGTCCCTTAGATTTAAGCCATTCTCCAACAGTTGCCCTTCTCTGGACACGCTCCAGCAAGACAACATCTTTCCTAAACTGAGGGGCCCAGAACTGGACACAGTACACAAGGTGCGGCCTAACCAGTGCAGTGTACAGGGGCAGAATGACCTCCCTGCTCCTGCTGGCCACACTGTTTCTGATGCAGGCCAGGATGCCATTGGCCTTCTTGGCTGCCTGGGCACACTGCAGGCTCATGTTCAGCCTACAATCAACCAGCACCCCCAGGTCCCTCTCTGCCTGGCTGCTCTCCGGCCACTCTGACCCCAGCCTGTAGCACTGCATGGGGTTGCTGTGGCCAATGTGCAGAACCCGGCACTTGGATGTGTTAAATCTCATGCCGTTGGATTCTGCCCATCTGTCCAGCCTGTCGAGGTCCCTCTGCAAAGCCTCTCTATCCTCCAGCAGATCAACTCCTGTCCCCAGCTTGGTGTCGTCCGCAAATTTACTGATGATGGACTCGACGCCCTCATCCAGATTATCAATAAAGACGTTGAAGAGCATGGGGCCCAGCACTGATCCCTGAAATGCCTGTTTCACCTTCTACATGCTCTTTTTTGAGAAAGGAGCAAGCACAAAAATCTCTGTAGCTTTAGATCAAGATGTCAATTGCTTTACATTTTTAGAAAGATTTTGCCTTTATTTCATGGAAAGTAGAAGAAAATAAGTATTTCTCAGAAATATTTCTGTACTCAGTTCATAGATTTTCCCACTCAGCATTCAGTAAGTCAGTCTCAGCCTCTGCTTTGAAGCAAGTCTATCTTCAGAAACGGTATACCCACTAAGTCACTAGGAATTCAGTAGATATCTCTGGCACATATATTATAAAACTCCTCAGGGCATTTCAGTATTATCTCAGGGAAACAAAAAAAAAGAAAAGAAAAAGAAAAAAAAAAAAGTCATGTGTTCTGACCTAACAATGCCAGAGTGACACTCAAAACCAAGTGATTCACCCTTCTGCAGAAGAAAAGGAGCAGCAAAATTTGTCCTGTTTCCAACACTGACTTTTTAAAAAATCTATTTTAAATTATATATGTAATACTTTTATCTTCTAAATATTCTGAAGTCAGAGTTAAAGTTTGATATTGTTATAAAACTAAGTAAGATTGCCCAGGTCTATTAGGACTTTAATGTAAATTCAGGAAAGTTATAACTTTTTTTTTTTTTTAAGTTGTAGTGTAAAAGTTCCTATTGCAAATACCTTAATCAGAATGTACTTTTTCCTGAAGGATGGTCCTCTTGCTCAGATACTTCAAAGTTTCTGTAAAATAATTTTCACATGCATAAGGAATGTCAGATAATTCTTAGTTTAATCATGGACTGAGGAAAGAGCTTTCCTTCAGGCTAATATAGTAAATCATAATTCCAGATATAGGAGGAATATAGTTATGAATCTATATGAAAAGTCCCTTTTTAGTACTTTGAAGTTGACTTCTGAAAATTTATCATCTGTGTAAGGCATTAGAAATAACCTTCCAAGCATCAGTACTAGAAAAGGCTACTAGATAACATTTGGGAGAAAAAAAAACATCTGTTTCTCTAAAGTGCATGGGTCTTGTAAAAATGTAAAGATGACAAAATTTAAACATGAGAACACATGCAGTTTTGTCAACAACCACTGATGAACCATGGCATTATAGTTTCATGTTCTGCTTACTTATCATTGACCATATTCCCTATGTGCAAGGATCAGACTTCATATTAAAGACCCCACAGGTCACGGGGCACAATGACTTCCTTGCTCCTGCTGGCCACACCATTCTTAATGCAGGCCAGGATGCCATTGGCCTTCTTGGCCACCTGGGCACACTGCTGGCTCATGTTTAGGCGGCTCTCAATCAGCACCCCCAGGTCCCTTTCTGTTTGGCAGCTCTCCAGCCATTCTGACCCCGGCCTGTAGCACTGCATGGGATTGTTGTGGTCAAAGTGCAGCACCCGGCACTTGGTTTTGTTGAATGCCATCCTGTTGGACTCTGCCCATCTCTCCAGCCTGTCAAGGTCCGTCTGCAGAGCCCTCCTACCCTCCAACTGACCAACATCTGCTTCCAACTTGGTGTCATCTGAAAATTTACTGATGACTGTCTCAATCCCCTCATCCAGATCATCAATGAAGATATTAAAGAGGATGGGGCCCAGCACTGATCCCTGGGGGACACCACTAGTGACTGGCTGCCAGCTGGATGTAGCACCATTCACCACCACTCTCGGCCCTCCAGCCAGTTCCTAACCCAGCACAGAGTGTTGCTGTCCAAGCCACGAGATGACAGCTTGGCCAGCAGTCCTAACTGCCTAATCAGATGGTTCAGAAAATATTGATAGCAAAATCTAAATATTCTGTCTTTCCATGTCACCACTGACATCCTGCATTAGTTTTTAATGTGGTAGAATGTGATATGTTATTGAACAGGTTTTCCTTTTTATTAATTTTCTGATGATTTCAATTGACTTCTAGTACCAGTGTTCTTGTCACACTTTGTGAATTACCTAGAGAAGTTTAACCAGCCCAGCTCCATCACTCAACTTAGATTTAACAGCCTTTGGCATTTCTCTCTGAGGACTCACATCTCCATGTCTTCATGTTCTATGTTTTTTCTCAAGACATAATCACTTTGGTGTTTTGGGGGAGGGTTGGTTGTTCTTTTGTTTTGTTGGGGTTTTGTTTGTTTCTTTGGTTTTGCCTCGTTTTGTTTTTCCTTCTGTAGACCACTGAATCTTACAGGTTCTTAAAATCACTTTCATAATTTTAACTTCTTTTTTTTTCTTTTTTTTGGATGGGAGGAGAAGGTGTTGTTGCTGCTTTTTCAGAAAACAAAGCTTGTCTGGAAATGAAAAATGTGTTTGTTATACATGCTAGTATTTAGTAGTCACTCATCCTTTGCAGTGTTGCTGCAGAAGCCCCAAGGGAGAAAATTCGTTTAATTACTGTTTCATACCTGTGGATTCTTTGGGCAGTACTCAAACAAGCCCACATGCTTATTCTTAAATAGTTTGTCTATGATATTTCAGAATAGCTTGTGAGCACTTTTTCAGTTCATTGCCTTTTGGCAGCTCCCATAGTGCCTTTGATTCATGTGAGGAAGGAAAAGGTCGTAAAATTAATTCTTTACTCTTAGAATACCATTGATAATAAGTGGCATCAGGTATTTCAGATTATCCATCATGTCATTCACCAAAACACAGGATTCTTTGGTTTCTCTATATATTATTTATTCCTGAAGGGAGATTCTTAAACAGTTGCCACAGTTCATTTAATTTCATTTAGTGGATAAAACAAACCTAAAATGCTAATACTTCAGAAGCCATGCTCTCTGCAATATTTCCCGGATCCTGCTGGCTGAAAAGCTGTGTGTGAGATGCTTTTCTTCAAAGTACAGGTGCAGAAGACATTTTTAGCTGGCAATCTGATTATGCCAAGTACCAAAATAAATTGACAAATTGAAATGAGATTTGCTATTGCCTTCTATCAATCAGAGGATGAAAACTGCACCCTGTGAGCAAACAGTACTATAGGCAAATTAGATATTTTTAGTGTTTAAAGGCTGTTGTACTCTTCATAAGAAAGCATAATGCAGAATCAGTGATAGGAATAATACTGTCCCTGTATGTGAGTGTTATCCATAAAAGTGTGGTGTTTCAGAAACATCTCATACAGAACAGGGTAACGTTCCACATAAGTAAAGCTGTTTCAGAAAGAAACACCAGTTTTAGGAGGAAAAAAGCATGTTGGCACACTTGCTGTGTAATCAGGTTTCATCTTGACTAAAACAGTGTGATAGAATTCTTTATGAGAAAATGCATAGGTTTAAAGGTCATAGTCAGATACCTGGTGCTGTGACAATCTGCTGCAATGCCAAATAGTGTTAAGGTGGCTAGAAAAAAAAATTATGCATAAAGATGACTCGTGTCATAAGAAATGAGGAGAAAGAATTAAAGAGGAAAATGATACTGTGAGGAAAATCAAAAGAATAACAAATCAAAGTGGGAAAACCAGGAATTTTTTGAAAGCATCAAAGAGGTAAAATATCTTCAAGATGGATTTTCACAGAGTGAATACTAAGAAGCATTATTGAATATAACTAGATGACAAGAGAATTTTAGCCTAAAAAGCCATCCTACCTCAAAACCCCTTTAGGAAAATACTACCTCATGGCCATTTCTGCCTTCTCTTATGATATTCTGCTGAGATTTCTGTCTGTAGACACCTTTAACTCTTCTAAGGCTTAGTAAATTCTTTAGTTTTGAATATAGAGCAGCAGAATTTATTGACCTACATATCGCTCAACTGTATTTAAAATATTTCTAAATGTTATGTTTTTTTAAAAGACACAATTCAGAAAAGTATATTCAATACTATCTTTTTTTGTTAAGAAAAATGTTCTAATTACTTCAGTAACAATATTCTGTTGGTCATGGAAAACTTTGATATCCTTAACTTTTCCAGTGGCTGAAGGTGATGACAGCATAGCATCTCTGAACTTTCCATGGCTTTAGATGGCACTATACCCACATAGTTTATGTCCTGTCCACCTGGCAAAAAAATTGGAGCTCTATATCGTGTTTCACAGTCATGTACCAGAAGTGGAGAAAATTGAGAGTCAATTCTCTAACAGTATTACTTGGATGAATTTTATAAGCTTGTATAGATCAAAAATAATAATTATGTTACCTGATGAAACCAGTGAACGCTTTGAAATAGCAGGAAGTGGAAAGATAAAATTTGCATTCTGCCATGTGTTGCACAGTAACTTATGTTGACATTGGTTTGTCAAGAAATGTCAGGGTATTTCCCTTTTATCTGATTTTTTTTTCCACACTATTTTGGCAGATGATCTGGAGTAAATTACATCAAGTGTCACAGTTCTGCAGTAATTTAGAGGTTGGAAGTGGTCTCAAGAGATCATCGAGTCCAACCCCCCTGCCAAAGCAGGGTCACTTAGGGTAGTCTGCACAGGAATGCATCCAGCTGGGTTTTTAAAATCTCCACAAGCTCTCTGGGCAGCCTGCTCCAGGGCTCCATCACCCTCACTGTAAAGAAGTTTCTCCTCATGTTGAGGTAAAATCTTGTATGTTAAAGTTTGAACCTGTTGTTTCTTGTCTTATTAGTGCCCACCACGGAAAACAGCTTGGCCCCCTCCACTTGACACCCACCCCTCAAATATATATACACATTGATGAGACCCCCTCTCAGTCTTCTCTTCTCAAGACCAAAAAGCTCCAGCTCTCCATTGGATTCTCTCCAGCAGGTCTCTGTCTCTTTTGAACTGGGGAGCCCAAAACTGGATGCAATATTCCAGGTGTGGTCTCACCAGGGCAGAGTAGAGAGGTAGAAGAACCTCCCTAGACCTGCTGGACACACTTTTCTTGATACACCCCAGAATACTATTGGCGCTCTTGGCCACAAGGGAACACTGTTATCCCATGGTGCACTTTCTGTCCAATAGGCCTCTGAGGTCTTTCTCTGTGGAACTGCTTTCCAGCAGGGCAGCCCCAAACCTGTACTGGTTTATGTTGTTATTCCTCCCCAGATGCAGTTCCCTGTACTTGTCCTTAGTGAACTTCATGAGGTTTGCCTGCACCCAGCTCTCCAGCCTGTCCAGATCTTGTTGGATGGCAGCACAGCCTGATGGACTGTCAGCCAACCCCCCCCAGTTTTGTATCATCACTGAACTTGCTGAGGGTACCCTCATTCCCCTCATCCAGATCCTTGATAAAGATATTGAACAAAACTGGACCAAATATTGATCCCCGGGGAACACCACTGGCCACAGGCTTCCCAAGTTGACTCTGCCGCTGATGATGACCCTCTGAACACTGTTGCTTAGCCAGTTTGCAATCCACCCCACACACAATAACCATGTTATTGCTATATATATATATATTGTTAAAAATTCACCTCTTCTACTTCCAAACCTATTCCAGACAATTTCTTTTCTGAATTTACCTCTTCTTTTCCCCTACCTTTTGTTTTGTTTTGTTTTGTTTTTCCTTACTAGGAAAAGGAGAGGACTCTCAATCTGTTATCTTTTGAGCTTTTAAACTCCAGTGAAAGTTCAAACCAACACAACACAAAATTAAGACTCATCAGGCATGAGATTTATTTGGCTGCTCACTTATAATATGGCACATCCATCTGAAAAAAATGAGTAAGTCCAGACAAATCTCTGTATCTGTTGATAATAAATACACCTACTTTTTTTCTGGAAAAGTTCCCCAAATCCAGGAACCTTCAAGATCTTTGAATGTTTGAGATTTACAACTGTTTAGATATTTCTATGACCTTGTTTTTACATTCATAGTGGTTTGTTTTTTTCATGTTGGCAGATTCTAAATACAGGAAAAAGTTATTCTGAAATGTTTAGATTAGCTTCTTAGGCATTATATTTTTGAGAAGCTGCTGGTGTCATGACTTTTAAAGTAATGTTTATGCTGTGTTTTACTGTGAAAAGAACTCCAGAAGGAATAGATAAATAATAAGGATGGACCGTTTGCTGCACATCTGCCAATCGTCTAGTTGCTAACAAGAAATAAAGTATCACTCATGGAAAACAAGAATGTGCTTCAAAAGACAGCTGAAATATATTAGTATTTGTCAGGGGCTTGCTGGGGAAGATAAAAATTTGTCTTCCCTAGAATGGGCCCTAGAAGATTTCTAATTTTCAAATACTTTTTCTCTAAATTCATGGTGTATAGCAAAAGGGCTTTTAAAACTTATGGTATATGATTCTAAGGATTCCTGGGTGAGCTTTATATCTCATAGAGGCCTAACACATATCTCGAAAAAAAGGGTGGCCAGGCAGCCTTCTGTCCACACGCTGGAAGTGACATTCCTGTTTCTAAACTCCACCTTTTAGGGGAATATGAAATAATTCATGCTAAGAAACTATCAAATGTTCATGAATGAGCTCTCGTTTTCTAACACAGAAGTGAGAGATTGTGGCTATATTCCTTCATCTGCATAGAAATACTGACCATACCTTTCTTACCTTCTGCTCAAGCTTCCCCTGGGTAGTGGCTGCTCAGGCCATCTCTGGCTTTGCCTCTCAAGCAGGGATACAGTCAGCAAGCAACTCAAGAGGCAGAGGTTGAAAAAATCCCTGGCAATAATAGCACTGCTGTAAATTAAATATTTGTCTTACTCATTTGGAAGGTGCAAATAAAGAAGCACTTTCCAAACAAACTCCTTTTTTTAGTGGCAAGTCAACTTTTTTAACCAACCACTTTAAGGTCTGGAAATCGTGATGAGATTATAGAATAACATCAGAGCTACTTCAGATAAGGCATTTTATTGATTTAGTAATGACAGTTAACTGCAGTCAGTGAACTACAAGTGCAGGATCACTACCAGTAATACAAGAGCTACTCTGCAATTATAAATGCTTTCAAAAATGTTTTAAAATGCCTGCAAACAGGGATGCAGGTCCTTCTTCTTGCTCATATTTCTGCTTCCCTCCCTCCTTTGTGTTGCCTCCACAGTCAGTTCTCTGTATGTCATTTGCATCCTGTATGCATAATCCTGTTACCCTGGAACAGCAATTGACATCCAGACAACTTTGGCAAGGCTGGGCTTTGTGAACATCCCAAAACCTGATATTTCAAGAGAAATCATGCGAGCAGGCATACTGATACATATATTCATCTCTACTTGAGCAGACTGTTCTTGCCACTTTGCTACAACTGCTTTCTTGATGGATATAAAATGAATATTATGGTTCAGTGACAATTCAAATGTCATTAAATGGTTGCAGGGGGGTGTGTTTTCTTTATGCAGTGTAGCTGTTACTTAAGGTTTGCTTGTCATCAAATCTCAGATCACTCAACAAACAATTAAAAGGAGAGTCCTGTCCTCTCTCTGTGGTTGTATTTAATTGCTTTTTAATTGATTCCCCAAATGAAGGCTGGAGGTTTTATTATTTTGACTAACCATGGTAATGGGATGGGGAAAATGCAATCTTTGTAAAGGTGCAATAAAAATAAGAATTAATTTCCACTTGAAAATACAAGTATTGAATCACTGACTTCTCTTCACTTTTTGCATCTGTCCAGCTTAACTACTAAACATGCTTCTTTTAGTTTTTGATACTAAAATCACTGAATAATTCCCATCAAAGAGTATTTTCTGGCTCATCATATTACAACATAACTGTAGTGCCAAGGAAAGAAATGGAAATAATATCCTAAAGGATGCTGTAATGCTACCTCTCCATCTTCTGCACATCCTCGTGGCCTCCCAAGGGATCTCTTCACCCCTGTTCAGAGAAGGGTGAACCTGCTTCCTGACCTAACAGTGTTGGGCATTGATCAGGTGAGTTGGTGTCCATGGAGCAATCCTGGCTCGCCTTAGAAGAATGTCCAGAGCTAATGAGGGCTAGAACATATTCAAAAATATCAACCTCTGTTTACACTAAGACTGATTTCAAGGTAAACTTGAAATTTACTGATTTGGTTATAATCTGAGCAATGCTAATTCTACTTTTCTTCTCAAACTTTTAAGTAAAACAATGGAGTGCACTGACCATTTTGAACTGTGTATCAAAATGGCAAAGATCTATAAGGCACCTGGTAAGACAGAAGGAAAGTCACTAATTAAAAGACTGAAACGATACTTCAAAGAGTGAATTGAAATTCCGAGTCTGGAGATTTATATAATCAATGTTAATCTCTATAGACCTTGTACAGTGTAAGTTAGTGAAAGCAGAAGTGACTAAGTTCACAAAAATGTCCCTTTAATCCCACCTAAAATATTATCAAAGACTGATCAAAGCCAAACTATTATTTAATGAATTATTAGTGCACAGGAACAACCAAAATCAATAACCAGAGCATTATGTTCCAAAATAGTAGAACTGGTTCCTCAGTTGTTTGCAATGCAACCATATTTCTGCAACACATCCTCAAAGCTGACCAGACCACTATTAGCTTTCTAATATACTATATTTTTTATATCAAATCACATAATCACAGAATGTTAGGAGTTGGAAGGGATCTCTAGAGATCATCTAGTCTAACACCCCTGCCAAAGCAGTATAACATATGGCAAGCTGCACAGGAATGCATCAAGTGCATTTTGAAAGTCTCCAGGGAAGAAGACTCCACAACCTCTCTGGGCAGCCTGTCCTCCATCACCCTCATCACAAAGAAGTTTCTCCTCATATGGAAATGGTACCTTATGTGTTCCATCTTAAATCCCTTGTTCCTTTACCTATCTCTGGGCACCAGTATAGTAAACACAACTTTGAACTTCCATAATATCAAAATTTCTTTTATGACATCAGTG
This sequence comes from Colaptes auratus, assembly GCA_015227895.2. Classification (NCBI taxonomy): domain Eukaryota; kingdom Metazoa; phylum Chordata; class Aves; order Piciformes; family Picidae; genus Colaptes; species Colaptes auratus. Next base: position 22,234,735 of record CM037640.1, on the reverse strand, counting down.
ATAAAATTCTCCTCATTTCATACTTCTAGAACTTTATCCTGCATACAATAGTTTTCTAAAATTTTCAAAACTATCAAATTAATTATGCTTTCACAAGTGTTCCTATGTTTCAAAACCAAGGCTTAGTTTGCATTGAAAGTTTTCATTAAAAATAATGCAAATAAAATAAAAACAAACATCAGCAAGAGACTTTCATTTAGTCTAGACCCATATACTCTTATAATGTGGTAAAACCATATAGTTTCATAGTTTCAGTTAGGGTTGGAAGGGACCACAAGGATCATCTAGTTCCAACCCCCCTGCCATGGGCAGGGACACTCTACCCTAGATCAGGCTGGACAGAGCCTCATCCAGCCTGGGCTTAAACACCTCAAGGGACGGGGCCTCAACCACCTCCCTGGACAACCCATTCCAGGGCTTCACCACCCTCACGGTGAAGAACTTCCTCCTCATGTACAGCCTGAATCTCCCCACCTCCAGCTTCATCCCATTCCCCCTAGTCCTATCACTACCTGATAGCCTGAAAAGTCCCTCCCCAGCCTTCTTGTAGGCCCCCTTCAGATACTGGAAGGCCACAATGAGGTCACCTCGGAGCCTTCTCTTCTCCAAACTGAACAGCCCCAACTTCTTCAGTCTGTCCTCATAGGAGAGGTGCTCCAGCCCTCTGATCATCCTCGTGGCCCTTCTCTGGACACGCTCCAGCACCTCCAGATCCCTCTTGGAATAGGGGCTCCAGAACTGGAGGCAGTACTCCAGGTGGGGTCTCACCAGAGCTGAGGAGAGGGGGAGAATCACCTCCCTTGACCTGCTGGCCACACTTCTGATGCAGCCCAGGATCTGATTGGTTTTCGGGGCTGCAAGTGCACATTGAGAGCTCATGTTGAGCTTCTCGTCCACCAGCACCCCCAAGTCTCTCTCCTCTGGGCTGCTCCCCAGCCAGTCACTGCCCAGCCTGGATTTGTGCCTGGGATTGCCTCGACCCAGATGCAGGACCCTGCACTTGGTCTTGTTGAAGCTCATGAGGTTGGCCTGTGACCACCTCTCCAGCCTGTCAAGGTCCCTCTGGATGGCATCCCTTCCCTCCAGCATGTCTGCTGCACCACACAGCTTGGTGTCATCAGCAAACTTGCTGAGGGTGCACTCAATGCCACTGTCCATGTCACCCACAAAGATGTTGAACAAGACTGGTCCCAGGACTGATCCCTGAGGGACTCCGCTTGTCCCTGGCCTCCACTGGGACATGGACCCGTTGACAGCCACTCTTTGGGTGCGGCCATCAAGCCAGTTCTTTATCCATCTGGTGGTCCATCCATCAAACCCGTGTGTCACCAGCTTGGAGACCAGGATGTGGTGTGGGACAGTGTCAAAGGCTTTGCTCAGGTCCAGGTAAACGACATCAGTTGCTCGCCCCTCATCTATTAATGCTGTCACTTGTTCGTAGAAGGCCACCAGGTTTGTCAGGCAGGATTTGCCCTTGGCAAAGCCATGCTGACTGCTCCAAATCACCTCTTCACTACTCTTCTGAGTCAGTAGTGCCTCCAGGAGGATCTGCTCCATGATCTTTCCGGGCACAGAGGTGAGACTGACCGGCCTCTAGTTCCCTGGTTCCTCCTTCTTACCCTTTTTGAAAATGGGAGCAATATTTGCCCTTTTCCAGTCTGTGGGGACTTCCCCAGTCTGCCATGACTTTTGGAATATAATAGAGAGGGGCTTAGCAACCTCATCTGCCAGTTCTCTCAGCACCCGTGGGTGTATCCCGTCGGGTCCCATGGACTTGAACACTTTCAGGTTCTTCAGGTGATCACGAACCTGAGCTTCACTTACGATGGGCAGTTCTTCCTCCCCATCCCTGGCATCGTCTGCCATGACTCCAGGAGTGTGGCTGGAGGCCCTTGCAGTGAAGACTGAGGTAAAGAAGTACTTGAGTACCTCAGCCTTTTCCACATCACTTGTGACCAATTCACCAGTTTCCTTTCTGAGGGGGCCCACACCTTCCCTACTCTTCTTCATGCCATTAATATACCTGTAGAAGTTCTTAGTGCTCCCTTTAACCTCCCTGGCTAGATTCAATTCAAACTCTGCTTTGGCTTTCCTAACCAGGCCTCTTGCTGCTCGGGCAGCTTCCTTATATCCCCCCTGTTCTATCTGTCCTTCCCTCCACTTCCTGTAGAGTTTCTTTTTAAGTAATAGTGTGTCCAGGAGCTGCTTGTTCATCCAGGCAGGCCTCCTAGTGTTCTTCCCTGTTTTTCTCTTTGTTGGTATACATAGCTCCTGGACACAGAGGAGGTGGTCCTTGAATACTGACCAGCTGTCCTGGGTCCCTCTTCCCTCCAGGGTTTTGTCCCATGAGACTGTGGCTAGCAGATTCCTGAAGCGATCGAAGTCTGCACGCCTAAAGTCTAGGGTCATAAGCTTAGAATAGGTCCTCCTGATAGCCCTAAGGATATTAAATTCCACTGCTTCATGGTCACTGCAGCCAAGGCAGTCTCTGAGCCTCACATTGGTTACCAGCCCTTCCCTGTTGGTGAGAACAAGGTCCAGCAGAGCACCTTTTCTTGTTGGTTCCTCTACCATTTGGAGGAGGAAGTTGTCTTCTATACAGTCCAGGAACATCCTGGATTGCTGGTGCCTTGCTGTGTTGTCCCTCCAGCAGATGTCAGGGTGGTTGAAATCACCCATAAGGACCATGGCTTGTGACCTGGAAGCCGCTTCTATTTGCCTGTGGAGGGCCTCATCTGCTTGGTTCTGCTGGTCAGGTGGCCTGTAGGAGACCCCCACAGTAATATCTCCTTCCCCTGTCTTGCCTTTAATTCTAACCCATATACTCTCAACCATCTCATCATCCCTCCCCAGGTGGAGTTCTGCTGATTCCAGCTGGTTCTTGACATAGAGGGCAACACCTCCTCCTCTCCTTCCCTGCCTATCCTTCCTAAAAAGCTTGTACCCGTCTATCCCTACATTCCAGTCATGGGAATCATCCCACCAAGTTTCAGTAATGCCCACTATGTCATGGCCTCCCAGCAGCGCGGTGGCCATTAATTCATCCTGTTTGTTGCCCAAGCTGCGTGCATTTGCATAGAAGCACTTCAGCTGGGCTGGCCCTGTCGTCCTCTTCTGCCAGTTCCCCTTGATTTTCACAGGGTGTCCTGGTGTGTCATCTGTGTCTCGCCTCAGGGCAGCAAGTTGAGAGCCCTTAGCTGCTCTCCATCCCACTGCCTCTGGTGAGCTGCCCCTCTGCTTCTCACAGGCCAGCAGGAGACTATTAACCCCTTCCCCCTTCAAATCTAGTTTAAAGCCCTATCAATAAGCCCTGCCAATTCCTGCCCCAGGATCCTTTTCCCCCTCTGGGACAAGTGTGCCCCATTAGTTGTTTGCAGCTCTGGTGCCTTGTAAACCAAGCCATGATTGTAGAACTCAAATCCCTGTCGATGGCACCAGCCCCGGAGCCCTCATCCATCGCTGACATTAGAGGGATAGCAGAGAACACAACCTGAGCTCCTGATCCCTTTAGCAGGTGCCCCAAGGTTCTGAAATGACTTTTAATTGATTGCGAGCCTCTTCTTGTTGCATCGTCCCTACCCACCTGAAAGACCAGCAGTGGGTAGTAGTCTGAAGTCTGAACTACTTTATCGGAACAAAGCAGTAATGCAGTTTATTAATCAAATGTGAAATATGGCTGCCAGTGTGCCCAGGCAGCCAAGAAGGCCAATGGCATCCTAGCCTGCATCAGAAACAGTGTGGCCAGCAGGAGCAGGGAGGTCATTCTGCCCCTGTACACTGTACTGGTTAGGCCGCACCTTGAGTACTGTGTCCAGTTCTGGGCCCCTCAGTTTAGGAAAGATGTTGTCTTACTGGAGCGTGTCCAGAGAAGGGCAACAAAGTTGGTGAGGGGTTTGGAAGACAAGCCCTATGAGGAGAGGCTGAGGGAGCTGGGGTTGCTTAGCCTGGAGAAGAGGAGACTCAGGGGTGACCTTATTTGCTCTCTACAACTACCTGAAGGGAGGTTGTAGCCAGGCAGAGGTTGGTCTCTTCTCCCAGGCAGCCAGTACCAGAACAAGAGGACACAGTCTCAGGCTGTGCCAGGGCAGGTTTAGACTGGATGTTAGGAAGAAGTTCTATACCGAGAGAGTGATTGCCCACTGGAATCAGCTGCCTGTGGAAGTGGTGGAGTCACCTTCATTGGAGGTGTTCAAGAAGAGGCTTGATGGGGTGCTTGGTGCCAGGGTTTAGTTTTTTAGTTGTTTAGGTGGGTTGTATTGTACTGTATTGTACTGTATTGTACTATATTGTACTGTATTGTACTGTATTGTATTTGGGTGGGTTGGATTGGTTGATGGGTTGGACGTGATGATCTTGAAGGTCTCTTCCAACCTGTTGTATTGTATTATTGTATTATTGTATTATATCTCATGGGGTCACCATCATTGGAGGTGTTCAGGAGGAGACTTGATGGGGGTGCTTGGTGCCATGATCTAGTTGTTTGGGTGGCTTGGATTGGTTGATAGGTTGGACGCGATGATCTTGAAGGTCTCTTCCAACCTGGTTTATTGTATTATTGTATTGTATTGTATTCTGGTTTGTTTCTAGGCACAGGGAGAGCAAATGGGACTGAGTGTACCCTGGGGGCTCCTTTTGAGTCAGCTCAGTATTTGGCATGAGCAGCGTGTGTAGGTAGGATGCAAGGTGCTTCAGTTTTACTGAAGGAATGATAATGGCCACTCAGAGGAGGAAGATTGTATTCTCTGCAGCCACTAAAACGGATACTGGCATACAGGCCACAGACTGTGAGGAATGCTCAGGGAAGAGGTGAGTAGGCTAAGAAGCATCAGGGAGAGTGAAAGGGAAATTGGTATCTTTAACAAACTGATCTGGTATAATCAGCACAGCTTCACCAAGGGCAAATCATGCAAGACAAACCTGGTGCCTTTTATGACAAGGTCACAACATTGATGAAGATCAAACAACTGACATCATCTACCTGGACCTGAAGAAAGCCTTCAACACTGTCCTGCATGACATCCTGGTCTACAAGTTGGTGCAGTGTGGTTTGATGGATGGTCCATTCTGTGGATAAAGAACTGGCTTGAGGGCTGCACCCAAAGAGTGGCTATCAATGGGTCCATGTCCAAGTGGAGGCCAGTGACAAGTGGAGTCCCTCAGGGATCAGTACTGGGACCAGTCTTGTTCAACATCTTTGTTGGTGACATGGACAGTGGCACTGAGTGCACCCTCCGCAAGGCTTTGGGGCTGCTGGTGAATGAGAAGCTCAGCATGAGCCAGCAGTGTGCATTTGCAGCCCAGAAAGCCAATCACATCCTGGGCTGCATCAAGAGAAGCATACCCAGCAGGTTGAGGGAGGTGATTCTCCCCCTCTACTCTGCTTTGGTGAGACCCCACCTGGAGTACTGTGTCCAGTTCTGGAGCCCCTACTACAGGAAGGATATGGATGTGCTGCAGAGAATGGCCATGATGATGATCAGAGGGCTGGAGCACCTTTCCTATGAGGACAGGCTGAGAGAGTTGGGGTTGGTCAGTTTGGAAAGGGAAGGCTCTGAGGCAAACTTATTGTGGCCTTCCAGTGTCTGAAGGGCACCTACAAGAAAGCTGGTGAAGGATCTATTTAGGGTGTCAGGTAATGATAGGACTAGGGGGGGTGGAAAAAGAATAGAAATGGGTAGATTGAGATTGGATGTTAGGACGAAGTTCTTCACCAAGAGGGTGGCAAGACACTGGAACAGGTTGCTCAGGGAGGTGTTAGAAGCCCCATCCTTGGAGGTTTTTAGGCCAGTCTGGATGTGGCTGTGAGCAACCTGATCTAGTGTGAAGTATCCCTGTCCATGGCAGGCATGTTGGAACTAGATGGTCCTTGATGTTCTTCCAACCCTGACAATTCTATGATTAGTATTGGACAAATTTGTGCTCTTCTTTCTTCCTGAAAGAACTTGTGCACTTCACCAGTGAAACAGTGGTAATGTCTAACAGAAATAACTAAACCTGACTGACATTCATTTTCACAAAGCTTAAGAGAGTGAGCCAAGATTAAGGTATTTCCATCTGTCTACACATTTCACAATATTTTCAGATAGTGGTGCATGTTCGAGTCATAAATTATTAATGTAGGCTTTGAGTATCCAAATATTTTGTAAGTAATTTGCCCACTGGAATGGAAAAGAATCTACTAATGTTTTTTTTTAACAGAATGCATAATAAAAATAATCACAAAATCTGTTTACTATCACAAAACTTTGATCCCTGAAATGTATCCAAAACTCTTTCTTAAGCTAAATGTGCTTTTATGTCATTTGGCTGCAGCAGTTGGTGCAGTAAGGCATCTGTTATTCCTTCTCACCTAAATATAATTTCCTTGTTTTCCCTAACTGTGAAACAATTTTGATTAAAATTGTATCAGTGCAATACTATCAGATGCTTAGCAACACCAGGATAAAATTATTTCATGACCCGAATTGCTCCATTTGTTGTCACCACGACTGCAGCTCTTGAAAGACATCAATACATAATAGCATTCCGTGCTAATTTAAAATAAATATATATTTTTGGGGTTGTTGGGTTTTTTTTTTCTTTACTTGAAGAACAAAAAAGAAATGGAATTTATTTTTAAGCAACCATTATTTAAAGATTTTCATTTCTGCAAATTTATCTTCAGAAATTCTTGGGGTCCCAGATATCTGTTGCTTTTCTGGCACAGTGCTACACGTGTTGAAAGATAACGTGAAGATGCCAAAGGCAGTTATTAAAAACTGCTTTTGACAGTGACAAGAACAATTTGATGTGCCAGCTTTCATGGGTGGCAGCGCAGAGGGGTCTACTTTGGGCACCAGCCCCTTGTCAGAAATGTAGGAGGCTCTGGAATGATTCAAGAAACTTTGACTACCAGTGAAAAGATGACATTTTTGGTTTTTTTAAGATTCAGTGGGAGTATTCCATTTCAGAGGTTTTACCAGTGGGCACCAAACTAAACCAGCCTGTTTCCCAAGAGGGAAATTAAGAAAAGTGAGAATCAGATGATTTGCTTCTGGGCATGAACTGGGCTGTAGAGAAGACCGACTTCCCTTCCCAATTCAAGGCCAAGCAGCAGTGGGGACCAGAAGCTTTCCCTGGTGTCTGCCCATCAAGCATCCTGAGTGCTGCCTGAGGGACATTCTCTGCACCTACAGCCAGATCCCTTTCTGTGGGAACCCAAGGGAGCAGTTAACGGAATGCTTAGCTGGCCTTCATATCTATGTGGGAGCCTGGGGGGTGGTAACTGCCGGTACATCTTGTACCTCAGAACTGTGTGAGAAAGGATGGGAGTGTGGAGATAACAAAATGCTGTATCACTGAAGCAGATGGGAAAAGCAGTTGGGGAAAGAAAACATCTGTTAGAATAAGACAAAACAGTGGGTTCAAGGATTGGTAGGCTGTGGGTAAATGAAGTAAAGCACATATGAACTTCTCAATAAGTAACTACTGCTTCTGCAGTTTGAGGCCATGACGGTAACAACTGATAATAGTAAAACAGTAGTAATGGTAGTCATAAAGAAAAAGTTTTGTGGTTGGAGAAATTGTAATTAGAATAGGTTTGGAGCAATTTTATTTAGAATAAGTTCTTTCTAAGGTCATACTTCAGTAGTTCTCTTCTAGTTTGAATGATTTAGGGGGTTTGCTGTATACCATGGTATTTCAAAGCACGCTGTGTAATATAAAATGGGTTTTGGTGGGACTTTTTTCTCTTTTTTTTTTCAGAAATTAATTCAATGTCTTAACTTTAACATAGTCTTCTAGTTTACCATAGATTTCTAGTATTAGCATAGGTGAAGTCAAGATTTTAGAACAGGGATATACAGAATGCTTTTGGTATTTACTTTATATTAATAATAGTGTTTTAAGGTACAGATTATGTCAAGATTTAGGAAAATAGAACAGTTATTATTACAATAAATTGGCAAAAGTTACAGGATTAAGTTTTCAAACATACACTGAGATTTAATTATGAGCATACTAGATGAGGTACTAGCTCTCTATAGTAGATAAATAAAAATATATGACACATTTAAAAAGTAACTTGATACAGGCCATTGCAGCTACTGGAGAGAAAGATCACACCTATGGAGTAATTTGCTGAGTTAGTTTGCCATCATGAAAGAACAAAAAGAAATTAAATCAGAAAACAGACCTGCCTACGTAGCAATCACAGGCAATAGTCACACACAATCATGCTACATTAAACTTCTGCCTTAAACAAATTAAAAAGGGGGAATTCTCCAGATACATCACACAGGGAGATCCAGCCTAGAAAGGGCCAGTAGATTTGTTTGCACAGGAAAGGGACGTGCTTGGTGTTTGTCACCTACATGTCCTCAGTGCATACCAACAAGAAAAGTCAAGCCATATCATGAGCTGGAGAGATCAGTTCCACAACTTAGTATCACAGATGTCTCAACTGACAACTCTGGTGTGGTGGATTGAAATTAGCCTCCACATAAAATTGCCAGACCAGCTCAGTTGAAAGCAAATGAAGCTCTATTTACAAGCAAAACTACAATCTAAAATATGACATGCAATTGATATGTACAAAATGTACATAATATTTACATATATTTACAATTTATAACAAGACGAGAACCCCTGTGGGCAAAACCAGGGGGTTGCCAACAGCTTCCTCCCTTCCCCCCTCTACATGAGACAAAAGAAGAAAGGAGAAAGCAGAGAGTTGCTGGTTTGTACTTAGCCACAACAAAGCAATGCAGCAAAGGTCACCAAAGCCAGCAGAAGCCAGATGCTATCATCTGCCAGAGTAAAGGAAGACAAAAAGAGAGTTTATCTGACCTATCTTATGTTATTTTTCAGACCAATGGAATCCCATTTAGACCTCATCATTATTTTCCCTTTACATCCAGTGGTAATTTGTTTACATTCTACTACTTTCTGTTCAAGATCTGTGGAAAATTTTAAAGGCATAGACTAAAACTACCACATCAGGAATCAGTGCAAAGGAGAAACAGTGCTAGGAACCCCACAGCCACCAGTGTCTTCAAAAACACTGCTGCATACTGTTGCAATTATTCTTGCACTTTGGGTCTCCATGTTGAGACTGGCAGGCTCCAGAATCAGCATACTGCACAATACATGCAGGAACAGCAACACCTTTCCACTTGGCTACTGTTTGACTTTGCCTTCCATTCTGGTTTAGAGTCTTGTGTAAAAAGAATGGGCAGTGACTGGCTGGAGAGCAGCCCTGAGGAGAGAGACTTGGAGGTGCTGGTGGATGAGAAGCTCAACATGAGCTCTCAATGTGCACTTGCAGCCCCGAAAGCCAATCAGATCCTGGGCTGCATCAGGAGAAGTGTGGCCAGCAGGTCAAGGGAGGTGATTCTCCCCCTCTACTCAGCTCTGGTGAGACCCCACCTGGAGTACTGCGTCCAGTTCTGGAGCCCCTATTACAAAAGGGATCTGGAGGTGCTGGAGGGTGTCCAGAGAAGGGCCACGAGGATGATCAGAGGGCTGGAGCACCTCTCCTATGAGGACAGACTGAAGAAGTTGGGGCTGTTCAGTCTGGAGAAGAGAAGGCTCTGAGGTGACCTCATTGTGGCCTTCCAGTATCTGAAGGGGGCCTACAAGAAGGCTGGGGAGGGACTTTTCAGGCTATCAGGGAGTGATAGGACTAGGGGAATGGAAGGAAGCTGGAGGTGGGGAGATTCAGGCTAGATGTGAGGAGGAAGCTCTTCACCGTGAGGGTGGTGAAGCCCTGGAATGGGTTGTCGAGGGAGGTGGTTGAGGCCCTGTCCCTTGAGGTGATTAAGACCAGGCTGGATGAGGCTCTGGCCAGCCTGATCTAGTGTAGAGTGTCCCTGCCCATGGCAGGGGGGTTGGAACTAGATGATCCTTGTGGTCCCTTCCAACCCTAACTGAAACTATGAGACAACTTGGCTTCAGTGATAGACTAAGGAAGGCACATATAACATTCAAATTGCTGAAATGCAAGCTGTGTAGGTGGCAAAGTGTTTCCTCTGTTCACCTGAATCTTAAAATCAGTAGCCTCTCAAAAGTTTTACCTCACGGTTTTTCTCTTTAGTTTTCATTTTCATAGTATTTTACTATCGTGGAGTAGTCTTGCCCTTTTCTTGACTATATTTTTACAAAGATTTTAAAAGTCTAAAGAGGCACTTAAACATGAGTTCCCTCTGATATACAAAAGAGGTTCTATAGCTTCTCATGAGTCCAGAAGGATACTGAAGTTGACAGAGACCACGTCAGAGGCAGGACCAATGAGGATACTTTTTTGGCCACAGTTTAGGCAGATATATGGTAACTTGAAGTATTACAAAGAGTATACATCAGGTGTAAGGCTTTTGCTTCTGCGCAAACTCAAGTTGTAATGGACTAGTTCCTAATAAAGATGATTTTTTTTTTTAAAGCAAACCTTTACTTTAGTCAGCTAGACAATATACATATTTCAGGAACTTGCTCCAAAGAGAAATAAAATGTCAAGAAATGTAAGTAGTCATGGGTTTTTTTGTATAAATGTAGCTTAAAAAAGACAAAAATATAATCCATTTGCATGTTTTGCAATGTGTTACCTCACATAAATCACTGAATCTTTGTCTATCTCTTGTACAGCACCTAAACAACTATACACTGAAGAATCATAAAATCAATAAAGTTGGAAGACACCTTAGAGATCATCAAGGCCAACCTGTCACCCAAAGACCTCATGACTACTAAACCATGGCACCAAGTGCCACGTCCAATCCCCTCTTGAACACCTCCAGGGATGGTGACTCCACCATCTCCCTGGGCAGCCCATTCCAATGGCTAACAACTCTCTCTGTGAAGAACTTTCTCCTCACCTCAAGCCTAAACTTCCCCTGGTGCAGTTTGAGACTGTGTCCTCTTGTTCTGGTGCTGGTTGCCTGGGGAGCTGTAGAATGCATTTGGAAAACAGGAGATGACTGGAACTCTTCAGCTCTTCAACTTCATTTCTGTTTGCCTGACAAGGTGAGAAGTGTTGATTTTGCAGGCAACTGTAGTTGTTTTTGAAGGAAGTGTGGATTCTGTTTCCATAGCATCCTTTTATGAACGTTTTTGGTTGTTGATGTTGTTCTTAGATTCCTCCTTCTTCATTAAATAGGTTTCTTTTCTTACAATATCTCTATGGTTTAAACAAAACAAAAAAAAGTATCCCTGTCTATATGTCTTAACAGAGGAAATGCATAGTTTTGTAAATATTTTTTTTAAGTCAGAAGTTCCTTATGGAGTTATATCTCACCAGCAGAAACTATTTGGGAATTAAATGCACACTGAATGTTTGCCAATATACAATACAATACAATACAATACAATACAATACAATACAATTCAATAAATCCAGGTTGGAAGAGACGTTCAAGATAATTGCGTCCAACCTATCAACCAATCCAACCCACCTAAACAACTAAACCATGGCACCCAGTACCCCATCAAGTCTCCTCCTGAATACCTCCAATGATGGTGACTCCACCACCTCCACGGGCAGCCCATTCCAATGGGCAATCACTCTCTCTGTATAGAACTTCCTCCTAACATCCAGTCTAAACCTCCCCTGGCGCAGACTGAGACTGTGTCCTCTTGTTCTGATGTTGCCTGCCTGGGAGAAGAGACCAACCTCTGCCTGTCTACAATCTCCTTTCAGGTAGTTGTAGAGAGCAATAAGATCACCCCTCAGGCTCCTCTTCTCCAGGCTAAGCAACCCCAGCTCCCTCAGCCTCTCCTCATAGGGCTTGTCTTCCAAACCCCTCACCTACTTTGTTGCCCTTCTCTGGACACGTTCCAGCAAGTCAACATCCCTCCTAAACTGAGGGGCCCAGAACTGGACACAGGACTCAAGGTGCGGCCTAACCAGTGCAGTGTAGAGGGGCAGAATGACCTCCCTGCTCCTGCTGGCCACACTCTTCCTGATGCAGACCAGGATGCCATTGGCCTTCTTGGCAGCCTGGGCACACTGCAGGCTCATGTTCAGCCTAGCATCAACCAGCACCCCCAGGTCCCTCTCTGCCTGGCCGCTCTCCAACCACTCTGACCCCAGCCTGTAGCACTGCATGGGGTTTCTGTGGCCAATGTGCAGAACCTGGCACTTGGATGTGTTCAATCTCATGCCATTGGATTCTGCCCATCTGTCCAGCCTGTCGAGGTCCCTCTGCAAAGCCTCTCTGCCCTCCAGCAGATCAACTCCTGCCCCAAGCTTGGTGTCATCCGCAAATTTACTGATGATGGACTCGATGCCCTCATCCAGATCATCAATAAAGATCTCAAAGCCAGATAAATCACTCCATCTATGGAGATTTTCATGAAAGAACCTATTACAGGTATTGTAAACATTTTATAATAATTTTTTTTTAATCTATTTAAAAGATTCCAACTGTATATCATGGAGGAAAGGGCCTTTAAAAATTTTAAATATCCCAATTTACATTACAATACCCTAATTTAAACCAAGAGTGCATTGTGGCTCCACTGGATGTAAAGTTAAAGAAGCCATTAGAAGTCCAGGGCTAAAATGACAGCTGCAGTTTGTTCATATATTTAATTGGAGACAGCTCCAGGCCACTGTCAAAAGTGATGAAGGCCTCTTTTCAACTCCACTTAAATCTCTTTACCCTACTTCTATTCTTTGGTACTGAGCAATGACAGGAGCCTGTATGAGCTCTAGGCCGGAAACACACTCATGCTTATGCTGCATGCAGCCTTCCAATCAGAGCCTGTTGAGGAATGTAGTTCCTTAATTTATAAACAATATGGCAAATATTAATGAAAATACTAATAACCTTTTATTAATATGAAAATTGCCAAAATGTATTAAATAGGTTCAATGTATGGTGAGAAAATATATTTACAGTGGGAATGTACAGTATTACATACACTGTATAACAACTTTATGCATATACAGTATAACAATTTTAACAATTCTATGCAAAGCAGTAGGAATATCAGAAAGAGAGAACCCCAGGAGCGAAATGGTGCTCAACCACAGTGGGAGGGGGAGACTTGACAAGAACTGTTAAGCCAAAGATGCAGTGAATTAATTAGTCACAGCTGGGTCCCCCCAAGAGCGGAGAGGTATTGCTGTGTATAGCCATTGAGGCTTTGGGGCACTCTCATGTTCCAGGCACGGCAGGTTGCTGGCAGGAATGTCACGCAGTCTTCGATGGCTGGTCTGGCTTCAGCAGATGGTGGGCTGTTCATGACACTTTTTGCGACAGGCACTTGCTTTGTCCAGGGAAAACTGAGGCATGGCAAAATCCTGGTTGCAAGGGGAAGCAGGCTTGGCTCTGACTCCCAAGCTCGTGGCTTCTCTCATAGCTTGCAGCGTGTAGGCTCATGGCTTTATCCCAGGCTCTGGTCCAGGCACTCAAGGCGATGCAACTTGAAGCAACTTCAAGCCAGACAGGTCCAAGCAGGGTCAAGCAAGGCAAGGCTTAAGCAAGGCAAGGAGAATAAAGATTGCCCTGTGTATGTATCTTACCTGAGATCAAATTAGGACAATAGGGCAACTGAAACCAAAATATAGTTACCCAATCAAAAGGGGTTCTGCCAAGCTGTGGCCATAAAAGGCAGAAACATAGGCCTGGTCGGGCAGAAGCTGTGGCCAATACACATGCCTTTACCCCAGGTACCCCCAGAATTGCATTGCCTTTAAAGAACACCATTCTCTGTTATTCTTGTTTCCTGCAGAACAAAATATAGCCAAATGGTTGCATTTCCTCATTAACACATGGACAAACTTTCATCCCTCTCTTTTCCTGCATAAAAGCCTCTTCCTTTTCACTCATGAGTACTTTCCTCCCAAGTCTGGTCAGCACGTGGCTGGAGGTTTGAGTCATGGATGCTGTGCAGCATTGCCCTTTCTGCTCACCAAACCTGTCTCTAAAACACTGAGTTACCATACCTCCTTTCCTTGTGCTCTGTAGTTAACTTTCTGGATGAACTGCTTCCACTAATACACTTCTTATTTTTGAAGTTGGAAGAACTATTTTTACCTTGCTGAATAACAAGTTTTTGTCTGTCATTTTCAGCTGCTGTATGTTTTCACCCTTAATCTGTCATAAACTGTATAACCTTGGCATGAAGTCAGAATGTGCCTTTTTGTTCTGGTAGGATCCACTGAATGAGTCTTTCCTTATTTCTCTCAGGCACATCCTGTGGAATAATCTACTAATTTCCAGAGTTTTCTACAGGAAAAAAAAAACAAACCACCAAACCAGAACAACAACAACAACAAAACACCCTTGGAAAATGTCCTAGTTCTCTTTATCTCAGCTGTGCTAGCTTGGCTTCATCAGCAACACCTTCCAGAACTGCTTAGACTTTGATACCAGCAATGAATCAGAAGGTTTGTCAAGCACATTTCCCAAGTAGAGCTTTCAGATAAAGCAACACAACCTTCACTGTGTGGATCACAAAGCAGTTATCAATCACTCACTAGTCTTTTCAGTAAACTGAGCATTCCCAGTGGAGCGCTGCTTTTAACTTCACTTTTCCTGGTCACTCCCCTGACAAAAGAGCTATTCTAGACCCTCACAATGGTCTGGGAAAAGGAAGTGACTGGCTGCCTGCAGGAAAGGGCCAGATAGGGAGTTCTCCAAAGACAGTGGAGATCATATCCATCCTGAAGAGCAAGCATGTTCAGTACAAGAGTGAGTAATTTCTGAAGATCTCTATAGTGGGTACCATGTGCTCATGATTCATAATCTTTAATTGCCACACACTGTAAATACTTTGTGACTATGTACTTTTCATAGGGGAAACCACTGGAGCTAAGTACCGCCATGTTTTATCACTTTTAATGCTGCCATCCCACATTCATCTGTTGCCACCTAAGAAAACACAAAGTATTTGTTTTTATAGATCTAATTTCTAAGCAGAAGGACAAAGAACATGGCTCTTTATATGAATAGGTCATGGTATAGTGTCTGTGAGTATGATCCAGAACTATATTACAACCAGGATTATTAGTATCCATGACTCAAACCTCCAGCCACTTGCTGACCAGACCTGGGAGGAAAGTACTCATGAGTGAAAAGGAAGAGGCTTTTATGCAGGAAAAGAGAGGGATGAAAGTTTGTCCACATGTTAATGAGAAAATACAACCATTTGGCTATATTTTGTTCTGCAGGAAATAAGAATAACAGAGAATGGTGTTCTTTAAAGGCAATGCAATTCTGTCTTTTCACTGTTCTGTTACTAACAGAGATGGAGGACTGACTGCACAGCCTACAAGACAAGCCCTGTTACTGACTGGAAATAAAATGCTCTGAGAGCCCAGATAAACAAGTTATCAAGGAAGAACATAGACTGGAAAGATTTAAAAAAGACCTAGAGCTATAGAGGGAGTAATTTACCATCCTTAAAACATACACACTAGTGGACATTGCTTCCCAAGTAACTATACCAGGTAAAGTAGGTCTGGCTGTCATTCCAGCATGAACAGTGTCAGAATAGAATAGAATAGAATAGAATAGAATAGAATAGAATAGAATAGAATAGAATAGAATAGAATAGAAGTAGAATAGAATAGAAGTAGAGTAGAATAGAATAGAATAGAATAGAATAGAATAGAATAGAATAGAATAGAATAGAATAGAATAGAATAGAATAGAATAGAACCGAACCAGACCTGACCAGGTTGGAAGAGACCTTTGAGATCATCATATCCAACCCATCATCCAACACCATCTAATCAACTAAACCATGGCACAAAGCACCAAGCACCCCAAGTCTCTTCATAATGCAGTGAAACAGTTATATGTGCAAGAAGTGATGGGTTTGCCTTTAGTCTTACTTGTTTGTTTGTTTTCCCAAGAAAGGAAACAAGCATTTGTGTATAGACTAAAATCCAAAGTTATTTGAATTCTGTAGTAGATGTAATATGTACTACTCAAATCAAAGTTTTAATCCAGATACAATGCATTCTTTTTAATCTCACAGCTTCCTTCATACTGTTTCTTTTCAGAACATATGTTTTTAACTGTCTTAAAATTAATTCAAGAAAATCCATCTCCAAGTGATTGAAAGCACAGCCTGCCAAGAGGGAAAAAAATCATTAAAATTATTTGAAGTTAATTAATTTTAATGAAAATTAATATATTGAAACAAATTTAATGCAACATCTGATATTTCTAAAATAAGTTATTACCACTTGTTAAATTAAACAGTTGCAATTCAGAATTATGCCACACAACACTCTTTCCTTTATTAGTCTCAAAGAACATGGCTTACACTGAATAGTTAGTAACATATCACTTAGTTTAAAATATGTAGCTTGTAGAAGAGAAAAGTCTCCAACAACTGTTATATTTTATGTAAGAGATGAAATCATCAAACTATTCTCTCACTTGAACAACTTAGGGCACAATATGTGTCTGCAGTTACATACTTAAATTTTGGCTTCAAGGAAAACTGCATAAAGATTGTAAGAATTAAACAACTTTTTCTGAACTCGACATTCATCTGTCTGCATTTCCTTATTCATTAAAAAATATTTAAAGACTGAGCAACAGACATTAGTCACAAAATTCTTGTCATGGGTGGAGGTAATCCAGGGCATGAAGGTGATACAAAGCACAGCAATTAAACTGAGTGGTGTAGAGGAGAGCTGTGCCCATGCTACCAGCTTGAGAAGACTTCTTAGCTGCTGACCTTTGCCTTCATGTTTTGGCAAATTAATAGGTATGCACCAATCCCTATTCTTGCCCACCTGAGGCCTCTTTCCCAAACAGGAGTCTAGGTTAGGTTGGGCAGTGAGCAGGTGCAGTTCCCCAAGTCCTTGGCAGCACATTTGGCAGATCAGTATAAACAGTTTCTTACCCCCAGCTCTGTGTCCACACAGCTGGAAGCTTGTGTTCTGTGGCCAAACAGGGAATGCATAAGGGAGTGGTGCTCAGCACCCATTTTTGGGTCAGAATAATTCAAGGATGGATCTCCTTATTCTTCTGTGAAATGAGTATTAGATTGCTGCATGTATATGCTTAATACCTTACACTGCTTTGCTGGTTTCCTAAATAATTTTAATTTTTACTCTGCTATAGATCCTGAAATCTTATTTTGGACATTTTGGAGATAACCAGATCTTCATCTATTCTTGTGCCTGTTCAGCAAAATAAAATCAACTTAAAAGGCAAATTAACTAAAACTGGGAAATATTGTGATATCCTGAAGCACTGAAGTTAAATACTCTTTTGTGTATTATCTGGCATCTCTCCTCTATAAATCTATTAATTGCTAAAGGCAGAAAAAAAAATTGCATATTCTTTGCTACAATTTGACTCCTTTCCTTTTTTTACTTTTTATAGTCTCAGGCCCCAATCTGAGAGCACTTAAACCAACTGCAGAAAATTATTTCTAAGGTTTCATCTTTTCACTTTCCCAGCCCTCATAGCACTTGTGCATCAGTGTCCATTCTTCTCTAATCTTGTGGTAAGTCATATCAAGGAGCTCAAGTAACAGAAAATGGTGTCCTTTAGGCAGGGTAGCGTTCTCCTAGTGTAGCCTTTTGAATTGGTTTGTCAGCATCAGCATAAGAAGGCGGCTGCTGGGGATGTATGGTACAATGGTATTATTGCACTCTTATGGTATGTTAGCTTAGTCTCATGACCCTTTTTACTTTGTTTTCACAAGAGAATGACATCAAAAAAGATCACAAATCTTGAGTCTGAATTTATTCAGACAAGTCAAGTGGAAGTTCACTATTGACTGTGGAAGAAGCAAAGGCCAAACAAAAGTAACAAGACTTGATGCAACTTTTTTATATATACTACAGAATTAAATAAAATTCCCTTCACTCACTGTAGCTTCCTCCTATTGTCCTATCAGAAACAAGTAACAATACATTATAAAATGTCTATGCATGCTAGTTATTCTTCTAATACCCTCAACTACAAAGTGTCTCCTTGGCCACAGAGGTTATTCCTCTGTTATTTTAAGCATTTTTTTTCCCTCAATACTGATCAAACTTTGACTTAAAGCCAGCCAGATTTCCCTCTTTTCTCATCTCCTGTGGAATTTTTTTCCAAAACTCCTCAATATCAGGGATAGGAGTCATCTTTAAACTCCCTTTTTGTATTTACCATTAACAATTCACTGCTTTTAAACTACATCCTCTTTCTGTAATAGAATGATTGATGCAATATGATTGTTGCTTACCTGAGAATTAAAAACTAACTGTATTTTTGTTAGAAGGCATTGTAATCTTGCATGGTGGCTTAATCTTTCATTTAGTTGTTTGGGGTTTTGGGGGCTAATCAAAATTATTAAAATAACATGAGGAGATAAACCCTAGAAATAAACCAATACTGAAATCTACAGTTCCAAGTGCAACTGAACACTTAAGTAAATTCTGACTGAAGCCTGGGAATGTGTATTGACCCCTTCTTTTTAGCTTCTTTATAAAGGTTAGAAATACAAATGTTACCAATTTCTCACATGAAGAAGAGAATGAAAAAAATTACTCCATGGGACAATTTTCTATATGACAAGACACAGGGTTATACCAAATTGTTACCTAGAAAACACATAATTTTAGCCCTCCTCAGTACTGAAAAAAAATGCTCAAGAAGGCCCTATTTTAAAATATCACAGTATCACCAAGGTTGGAAGAGACCTCAAAGATCATCGAGTCCAACCTGTCACCACAGACCTCATGACTAGACCATGGCACCAAGTGCAAAGAGATTTATAAGTTACCTTTTAAATGGTAGAGAAAGGAAAGAAGAATTTCCAATTTCAACTTCTTCATATTGATAAGACAATTTCTGCTACACAAGTAATCTGAAAAAGATCATAACTTTTTATTTAGCTTTCTACAGTGATTTCTCTTGCTTTCACTCTTAGATTCCAGTGGCATTATTTTTGACAACTGATTTTCTTTCTGTACAAGGCTCCTCCACTTTTACCAAGAATATCAAAATTCAAAGGCTTTCAACACCTCTCTTCTATCTGCCAGCTCTTTATTATTTTCTTTTATTTCTTTTACAGTTTGTTTGTTTGCCATTTTTCTAATCAGGAATGTAGAAATAAGAAGGAAAAAAACTGTAACTTTTCTATGCATAAATAGAGAGCTCAGTTATCACAGTATCACAGTATGTTAGAGGTTGGAAGAGAACACTGGGTCCAGCTCCCCTGCTAAAGCAGGATCACTTAGGGTAGTCTGCACAAGAATGCATCCAGGTGGGTTTTGAAAGTCTCCAGAGAAAGAGACTCCACAACCTCTCTGGGTAGCCTGTTCCAGTGCTCTGTCACCCTCACTGTAAATAAGTTTCTCTTCATGTTGAGCTGAAATCTTCTATGTTCAAGCTTGAACCTGTTGTTTGTTGCCTTATTAGTGCATGCCACCAAAAAGAGCTTGGCCCCTCCACTTGACACCCACCCCTCAGATATTTATACACATTGATGAGATCCCCTCTCAAGACTAAACAGCTGCAGGGATCTCAGTCTCTCTTCATATGGGAGATGCTGAAGTCCCCTAATCATCCTCATGGCTCTCTGTTGGATTCTCTCCAGCATTTCTCTGTGTTTCTTGAACTGGGGAGCCCCAAACTGGATGCAGTATTCATAACAAGTGAGCTTAGGCTGCCTAGTTAGAATTCTGTTTCACTGGACAAGCAAGCAGCACAAGGATTGTGTTCACACATCTACAGAAATTGCTAGACAGTATTTTGAAATTGCTACATATAGGGAATCTTCTTTCTGGTATTTTTAAAACCATTTTTCTTGTTTGTTTTGCTGCTATATTTGAAAGCTCAGGAGGACCAGTCATTGTTGGAAAACCAGAATTTAAAACCAAAGCTTTCTGTGAGAAAGGAAAAGAAAGCATGTCTAGTTCTTGTATTGTAAAAGTGATCAGGTTAATTTTTACACAGGAGCTTCTCTCTTGAGAACAAATTTCCCCCAAAATCTGGGAATAGCTCATGCCTCAGTAAGTGACTTTAAACCCCTCCAGGATGATGCTAGTTTTATTGTAACAAGGAGATTGCTGAGAAAGACATGTGATTATTGGTGTATGCATGAGCATAATCATTATCAGAATTACCAGTTCAGTCAAATTATTTTTCTTCTCAAAAGGGAAAATAAGTGGTATAAAATTCTAATGGTAAAATGTCATTGAATAATTAATAATTCATTCTTAGCATATCAGGCGCAGTTGAGGCAGTATAGGAACCATGGTTTCATGAGCAGTTGTAACGTAGTTCTCCAACTTACTTTACAGTCTGTACTTGCACATCCAAATAATTCTTGTCCACAGTAAAACTTTGTTTATTGTACGGAGCAGGAAACTCTTGCCCAGAGAGCACACATTAAAATTTAAATAACCAGAGAATCAATCTGAGGTCATTTTAGAATAAGTTTTCTTTAGTAATGTGGAAATATTTCATTATTATTTTATTTTATCTAATTTTACACCCGTTTCCAAAGTAGAAATCACCTAATCATACACAGTTTTAAAGGATGACATATAACAGTAAACAATGCCGTCTCATCCAGAGAAATGGCAAAGACAGCTTGTGTCTTTGACACATTAATTAACTCTGTGACATCCAACGTGCTAGGAATCTTTCAGATGAATGAGTGGAACTTCTGGGTGAACACAGATAACTTCACTGAAAATAGACAAGGAAGGGAACAAGGGCTTGCAAGAGAGTTTGAATTGCAGGTTGCAATTCAACATGTTATGATCCAGAAGCTATTTGTACTGCTCCTCTTCATATGTATATCTGTCTTGAACTCTGACTTCACAAAGCACTTAAGCACACAAGCATATATCTGAGTGCACCTAAGAAAATATAGACAGTAAAATGACAATTGAAAAACGCTGGATATGTTTTTGACTGATACTTTACAGTAAGTAGATCACGATATGATAAGACTAAATGTATTTATTTAATATCCACTTAGAAATAGTTTGAACTGTGAAAATGAACAGCAATTGCAGCAAGCAAAGTTGGAAAGAATCAAGTCTCATAATCAGATGTATAATTACTGCGGGGCATTATGTGACAGATTTCATTTAGTAACTTCAACAAAACAAATGGTTCAATGACTTTCAAACTTAATGGATGCCTGAGGTTATACAATGATATGAATGTTTTATTAAATACAAGTATGTGCAAGGGTTTTCAAAGACTTTCATCCAATTTAGAACATGTCCCATATACCTAAAAGCCTTATACACATTTCAGAATTTCTGGTTTAGGGACAGAAATTAATTCCAAAAATCTGGCCTGGAACTCTGCTGTGAATTTTTATATTTAAAAGTACCTTTTTCTAGATTAAACAGATTTTAAAATGAAATTACGGTGTCCTCACATGTGCAACATCAGAGAATGCCACTGAATCAAAGTAATTTAACAGTGAGAATCGAAAGCAATTTGAGAGATAGTGGGAAGTTGGTCTCTGTCCTTAGTGATGAGTAATGGGTTAAGTTACCTGGATATTTTAAATTAGGACCTAATTTCAAAATATAGACAGCTGCTTCCTCAGAGCAGCCACAATTAATTTTGCTTCCTGAATTGAAATCCTAAGACTTAATTGCCATGACTGTTAGATGCCAATTTGCAAGGGGTTTTATTATGGCTAAAACTATAGTCATCTGTTTTACTAAGTCCTTTTTTTTCCTATAATGATAATGATAATTTGTAGTGCTAGTTCTCCAGTTTGCATTCAGCACCTATTTTATTGTATTTCAAAGAAAAAGCCTTATTTCTTTTAACAGAAGATAAACTTTTAGTGGAAAAATATTCTGAAATATTATGGTAATGTTTATAGCCCCAGACCTGACCTGGAGAATTCTGATATTTATTAGATCCACATCCTGCCCAACTGCACCAGTTATCATCTGTACTACACAACCTGCTTTGCCACCAGTCTTGCTCATAATCTTTAAATATTACAAATGATCCTCTTGGTTTCAGAATGTGGAACCATTAAAAGATAGGTAAGTCGTGTAATACACGGATAAATGTTGGGTAGGAAGCATACAAGTCCCCTACTCTCTTTGGAATATCAGTCTCTATGTTTTACATCTAACTTGCTTCAATTAGACTTGCCTTCTCTGTTCCTCTTACAGTTTGCAATCATAGTGAAAATACAGTTTATATAAGATAATGTGATAGTGATAAGGTAGCTGGCAAAATAAACAATATACAGGACAAGAAATTCTGCTTACTCAGTATCTTGTCTTATGAAAATGGAACTTGCATATCTTTTTTTCCCCTCTGAATGGAGCATGCCTCTAAGTTGATAATCTCTTAGACTTGCATAACTTTAAATAAAAGTAGACTAGAAATTTAAAGCCATGTAACAGATGATTTCCTCTCATTACTTAGATAAAGTCAATATATGGATTAGTATTTGTGATGGGTTGAGGCAGCCCCCCTACCCACCATGGGCAAAAAATAACAACTCAGACAAACGGATTGCAAAAGTGATGGAAAGTTTAAATGAAAAAAAGCAGTGAATGTTTACAGAGAGCCAGAAGTGCAGTGACAAAAGAAAATCCCAAAACATACCCAGGAATATCCCATCCCCACCTGGGGTACATCCAAGACCCCCAGGGCTCCTTCTTCCTCCCTCCCCACTGCTAGGCTAGTCTCAGCTGGCCAGATCTGAGACTGCCCATCCCGCCATGGCCTTGGGCCCAGCCAGGCCCATGGCTGGGAGACAACATCTTGCCCAGTTACCGGGTGACAGCGAGAAAGAAAGAGGAGGAGCTAGACCTCTCACTGGATCTTATAGTGGTGCAGAGAATTATGGTAGAAATACCTAGTTTCCTGTGTCCACCCACTGGGCTGGACCTCTGGACACAGGAAGCACCTCATGTAGCAGAGGGCACCCAGCCCAAACTGCAACAGTATTGTACTTAAATAATTAGTACAGAACCACACATTAGGATTAGCGTTTGCATAAAGGAACAATTCAAGAAAATGGCAGAAAATTGGTACTGATCTGAAATAATACTTTGTTGCTTGTGTTATTGTCTCATAAATATTATAGTCTATGTTAAAAAAGGAGGAAGTTAAGATGCCCATACTTATCCTAATAATTAGAATTTATTTTAACGTCTCCAAATCCATGCACACTGAGAACCTATACTGGCTAAATCTGCCTGGCCCTTAGCCAAAGGTCAATCTTATACTAGAGCTTTTGTGAGTTTTGTCCCCTTGTCCTCTTATCAACCACTCTTCTGACCTGAGAAGTCCTTACAAATTATCTGTGTGGAAGCTGCGCAGCTTTCAGCTCATAGCACCTTGTCTTTCTGTATGCCTCTTTGTTGCCTTTTATGGAAGGGACAGTCTCATGACTGATGCCTGTAGCTCTCCTGCTGGATAAGTTTGACAACAGTACTGCAGACTGTTGTCAAGATCACCAGGGGTGATCACCAGGGATGGAGATATGGACCCAATATTTTTCACTAATGTTAGTAAGTAGAGCTTGCTACTGGGGAGAAGAGACCAACACCCACCTTGTTCCTTTCAAGCAGTTATAGAGAGAGGTAAGGTCTCCTTTTGAGCATCCTTTTTTCCCAGCTAAAAATCACCAATTCCCTCAGCCAGTCCTTGTAAGATTTGTGCTCTAGACCCTTCACCAGCTCTGTTGCCCTTTGGATATGCTCCATCACCTCAATATGTTTTTTATAGTGAGGAGCCCAAAACTGAACACAGTATGTGAGATGAAGTCTCAGCGGTTCCAAGCGCAGGGAAACAATTACTTCTCTAGTCCTGCTGACACACTGTTTCTGATACAGGGCAGGATGCTGCGAGCCTTGGTCACCTGGACACACTGCCAGCTCATATTAAGCTATATATCAATCAGCACTCACTAGTCCTTTTCTACTGGGCAGCTTTCTTGCCTCTCTTTCCTTAGCCTGTAGCATTGTGTGGGGTTGATGTGACCCCAGTGCAGGACCCAACACTTGTCCTTGTTCAACTTCATAGCATTGGCCTTGGCCTATTGATCCAACCCATCCAGATGCTTCTGTAGATCCTTCCTTCACTCAGGTGGATCAACGCTTCCACCTGCTTTGGCATCATCCACTAACTTTGTGAAGGTGCACTTCATCTCCTCATCCAAATAATTGATAAAGATATTAAACAGCTCCTTTCACTGAGGTTCTTGACATCCAGGTGTTGATTAGTCCAAGGATGGTGGCTAAGTATACATTCCTCCATCAGTAATAGAAGAGTTTCTTCATGTGTTGTCACCATGCCTTTAGAGGAGGAAAAAACAGAGCCCAGTTCCTTTTTTATTTTACAGAAACATAGCAGTTCAGCCCTTCCTATTGATTTTAGTTATAACTAATCACCAAATGTTATTAAAAAAAGAGAAAACATAATTTGAGAAAAAGTAAAACCTTCCTTTCATTCCTAATTTACACAGCATTAAACACTGGAGGTGTTCAGGAAGAGACTGGATGGGGTGCTCAGTGCCATGGTTTAGTTGATTAGATGATGTTGGGTGATAGGTTGGACTCGATGGTCTTGAAGGTCTTATTCTATTCTATTCTATTCTATTCTATTCTATTCTATTCTATTCTATTCTATTCTATTCTATTCTATTCCATTCCATTCCATTCCATTCCATTCCATTCTAATTCTATTCTATTCTACTTCTTGGAAAAAAAAAAAAAGAGGAAAGGTATGTCTCATTTTAATTAATATTTGTAGCCCACAGGATTGGGAAGAAAAAAGAAGACTCTATTGGGGTATTAGGGTTGACAAATTGCTTCCAGCCACTTTCCTTGTAACATTCTTAATTAACATATCATTATTTGTGAATGTTGCCAAATACCCATAAAAATCCAATCTGTGTTTAAGTTAAGTGAATAGAGATGCTGCTCTCCACACCCTCTCTGCAGGTATGCCAGCACTGGCACCCCTTTGCACTTCTCTGCAAGGCTTGGTCATGTATCCAGACAGGCTTCTGCCAAGCAGAGGCCCAGCACTGCTGCCTTGGCACCCAAGACACTGACACTGACCCTTCCAGGCCATCCTCATGGCACCAGTGGGCTGGGTGGGCTCTCTCCTGACCTGATAAGGCATCCAGAGAGGCTTGACCTCCTTCCTGTCTCAGCCTCTGAGATGTCAGTGGGAGATGTGGTCTGTGAGATCAGAAGCATGTGCTGTGTGCTCAGCACTGCCACATGTTTGATCCCCTCCTGCTGCAGAGAAAAGAGGATCTGCAGCTGAAGAGAAAAGTATATTTTTCTCATCATACCTGCTGTGTATTCTGGAAGAGCATTCCCTGTGGGGTGCATTGCAGCAGAGACCTTACCCAGGCGAAGCCTGTAGCTCCAAGCACAGCAGTGCAATGCAGCCTAGTGTACTACAATCCTGATGTGCTCAAGGGGCTCAGGAGGAGCCAGGTTGTGTTACCAGTCACTCACCTCCTTGCAAATACACCCTATCAGTACACAGGACTAATAGGGAGAGTTATACAAAGGTGACTAGAAAGACTGCCATGATTTCTCTCTGCCTGCTTTGCAGCCAGGGAATCCTACTCAGTCACAGAGGTGAGATGTAGACCCAGTACCGAGGACATGAGGTACAGGCCTGGTGGGAAGCTGTCTGTTGTTCGGTTGCTACAATCTATTTTGCCTTCACCACATTGCCCTAATTTTTTTTGTCTCGAAAATTTAATTTTGAAACTGAAGTAGTCTGACAAAGCCTAAGGATGGACAAAACACAGGAGGAAAAGGTTTTCGACAATTTAGTGGATGATAAAGAGGGTAGATCAAATTGGTTCAGACCAACTAAACAGGACAGAGTGAGAGCAGCCAAGTAAGAGCTACACTTTATTGCAGCTAAAACAATGGCCTCCAAGTCAAGGTGTAAGGAATGTTAGTTTCTGCCTTCTAAATCATAAGCTTATGTATATGCATAGGCATAGGCATACATATACATATGTATGCCTTCATATATGTGTGTCACTATATCTGCATATGGTAGACAAGCCAGATACTCATTATTTTGCCCTCACTGTATCTTCTTTGTTTGGAAAAATAATGCTTCAGTGAACAATTATAGTAATTTTATGCAATAATAACTAAGAATCAAGCAGTTCTTCACCGTGAGAGTGGTGAAGCCCTGGAATGGGTTAGCCAGGGAGGTGGTTGAGGCCCCATCCCTGGAGGTGTTTAAGACCAGCTGGATGAGGCTCTGGCCAGCCTGATCTAGTGTGGGTGGCCCTGCCTATGGCAGGGGTTGGAACTGGATGATCCTTGTGGTCCCTTCCAACCCTGACTGATTCTATGATTCTAAGAATCATCCATCCTCCTGACTTAAGCATTGATTTGTTATTCTAACAGAGGTTATTCCTCTAGAGAACTTTTGCTGAATACAGTAGTAAATGAAGAGATACTGAAAGTCATTCTTTGTCATCATCTTAGCTCTTTCTCCAATGCCCGTTGACAAGCCAGTAATTTAGATGTTTATATACAATGTCTATGGAAGATCTTTTTAGTGGCCATATTTGATAGCTTAGTCTGTTCTGCTTGTGACTCAGTTGCATTTTCACTGGCTGATGTTCATTTTATATGACTCTAGTTTGCCACCCACCTACAAGGAAAACAGAAAAGATATTGCAGTCAGAATACATTTCTATATCTCATGGTAGTACTTTGGTGCAGAGAATACCTAGCTGTCTCCATAGATTCAACAGATAAGTGAAGTGATGATCAGAGAAATTGAAAAAATGTCATGTCTTCCTAGCAGATAATTTGTTTTCTCATATTCTTGCTTGTAAATTAAACATTTCTTTCAGATTACCTGTTAGCTAAAAGCTGAAAAAAAAGTGAGAGATTTCTAGATTTAGTTTTATTTTCCAAGTCAAAAAGACATTAAGGAAAAGGACAGAATAAAGGTTAATATCAACACAGAGAGTACACATGGAGGATATGTCTCTACAGCGAGTTCTACAATGCGCAAATGCATGAAAAGACATTTCCTTGTCTGCTAGGAACAGAAAAGTTGTTTTATGATTTAGTCCTAAATTTACTGAAGTTTTGATATCTGGTCTGGCCTATTGTAGCAATAAGCCTGCCTGTAGACATCTAACATACTCATCTGTTACAGGCCAAAGGAAAGAGGTGAATATGACTCAGTTTCCTCCATAGTGACTCATTTGTACAAAAGTGCTTTTGTCATCAGGAAGACCTTAGAATTCTAATGGAGACTGGATTAACTTTTCCTCTAAATGAAAACTTTCTAAGAAAACCTGAACCATTTGGAAAATTAGCTAATAATAGTAATTTCACACAAGCATTTCTGAATGAATGAGAAAAATTAGAACGAATAATTATGAGAGCTAGATGTTGCATCTCACCATATAATTTTGTGAAGAATCAAGTACATTAAATTATTACCATGGGCATATTTCTGCAAAAGGAGAGAAGAAAAAGAACTTAACCAAGGATATTTGAGGAACTATATTGCAGAAAAGATGGCTCCATGACTGATGATGCTCTGCTGTTGCAGGTTGTTTCTGCGCAAGTGAAAGTGATTCTTAACTGAAATTAGAGCAAAGCTTGAAAGATAGACTATGATGTGTTTCAGTTTTCCATACAGTTTTGTGCTGCACTGACATTCACTTAGAATTCAGGTGCCTATGCCTTTCACCAAGTGCAGATGTACAACTTCTGCCTTCTTCCATATCCACATGTGTATTTCTGAGGTGACTTCTCAGACAGGAGAAGAGGTAGTGTCAGTGGTGCCAGCCAGCCAACCAGCCCCTTACAGGAATGACTGACATCCTGCACAAAATATGTATGTGTGCAAAATCCATCTGGAAAACTCATTTAGCTTCTCACCCAGGAAAGCATGTGAGTTTTTATACCTATAGTAATTTCTGCTCTCAAACCTGCTTAGATGAGTAAATTATGACTTCCCTGTCCTGATACAGCCCAGCACTGGGTGTCGTGCAGTAGTCTTGCCAGTCCACTCATAGCAGGGTAGAGAGCAACAAAGAGCCACAACAATAGTTGTTTTTCTTTCTGCCCCACCTCATAAAGACACAGCAATCTGTAGCTCACATAGGCACACAAAGGGTCAGTTTAACAGAGTGTATTTCCCTGGGAAATAATACATCAGGACAAAACACTAGCACTTAGCTAAGAAACCTGAAACACTGTCTTTATTTTTGCATGAGTTCTGTAAATTTCTTTCCTGTCCTCATCTGTCTTGGAACTGAGATAGTAATGTGATACAGGGAATAGATTGATGACAGCCAAATGGAGTTTGAGAGAGAACTGAGATCTCAGCTGAGAGACCCAAATTGAGACCCAATTACTATGAAAGTAACAGGCAGTGCTGATTTCTTCAGACCTGTAAGTACTGATCAACTGCTCAAAGGAGCAACAGATTCACTAAGCAGCACAGCAGAAAATTGATGAAGAACTGACAACAGCCTAGAAATAAGGATGTGTATCATGGGTGGGAAGCAATTCCTATAAGACTAATGCAAAAATAGTTTTCAACGTTGAGATGAATTTATTCTATCCAAGACAGAAGAAATAGGAGAAAAGTGAAATTCTTGCAATATGAGAGAGGTAACATTAAACATAATGCAACATAAGATGAATACAATACATGCTTTACAGTTATGCACATTAAATTTGTGCTAGCAGTCACAAAGAACATTTCACAAAATCTGTTCTTAGCCAGTCAACTTTCTGTAGACTTATGAACAGTAATAGGTTTTCCAGATCCAGGCTAGGTGCCTATGTTGCTGCTTCTGTGAATGACCACAGGTATTGTTGTCCTTATTAAACATAGGTGTAGGTGGTGATTTGATCTTTACGTGACACTGAGATCTACTTGAGGTTCCTTTGTGCCACAGATCAGTGAGCAGAGCACCTTTGCAGCACTCTGCCCCCTTACACTACAAGAGAAAGGCTCAGTTAATTTCAGACTTTTCTTCCTGTCCTCCCTTACAGTACGTCAGTTGGGAAAGAAAGCACAGACTACCAAAGTCCAGACTGCAAGTAGCCACACAGCTGCTTCTACAACTCCTGAAAAATCTCTAAAATACAAGGCCAGAATGACTTAGAAGCTGCATGTTCATATCAAAACCAAAGTGGAGATAGCTGTTTAGCTGAAGCCGTCTAGACTGCCTTCTAGTTATCCTTCCATTCAGCTGTTTCTCGGGTAGCTGTACATCTGCAGTAGCTATCCAGCTGGGTCTCATTATACAGTATTCCTGCTTCTGTTCAGCCTTGGTTTTCTTGTGCTGCTGGCTTTAGGACCGTACTGTTTTTCACTCATCTCTAAAACTTGCCCGGTATCTTTGAGCCAAGATACTAAACACATGACACAAATTATGAAGTTAATTTCTGTGCTTGGGGAAACACAGGGACGTTCTTTCTGCATAAAATACCAAGACTGCTCATTAAAAAATTTTATACAAAAAGCTATTCAGAGGATTTATTAGTAGAAGACATTTTCTTATTAAGTTCAGACTTGGGAATATTTGTACTCTACATTCAAATCTTTAAAAAAAATTAACATTTTTATTGTTTTGTCATTATAACTTTGAGAAAGCAGATTATATCAAGTTCAGAGGAAAGACTTTTAATAGGTGATCCATAAACCAGAATATATTGAAGTAAGCAGGACAATTAACTATATGAAGAAAGTGGTTCTTAAAACTGATTATTTTAACTCTTATGAACATATCACAGAAGAATAATATCCACAATAAGCAAGAAGGACAATAGATATCTTGACAGTACCTCATCCATCAATAGAGATTTTATCATTCAGAACTTGAAGTAAAGAGGATTTCAATAGCAGCAAAAAGTAAGAATATGGCATACAGGGGAACCAATTGTGCATCTTATAATTGAGAGAGAAATCTTTCCTTAATTCTTCTTTCAAAGTTCATAAGTTCTAGAGTAATTACATCTTGGATTAAATTCTTGGGTTTGTAGTAATCTAGAATCTGAATATCTCAAGTATAAAGCAAATTCTATCTGAAAGATGAAACTTTTGCTTTTCTGTGTGGAAGAAAACTAAAATCATTTCAGAATCAGGTCATCCTAGGTGCCAGTTTAGTCCTTACAGAGATAAAAATATAAACAACACTATCTGAAAACTAGCGTTTGCTTATTTCACAATACATATAACCATCTGTTAAATGACAACGTAGCATTAACAGTCTTCAGTAGTGATTTGATTAGGAAAAGGATTATGAGCTTCATCAAGTTGGAAAAAAAAGATCTTGCTTGCATCAGTTTAAAGCAATGGACAGATAAGCTCAGTACTTTATACTCAGGAAAATGGGCAATCCCTTAGCATTCACTGTTTGTTCATTTCCAAGGAAGAAGTTTAGAACACTTAGGAGTTGCAGCAGTTTCAATTTGCTTTGGGCTGTGTGGATTTAAAGAGCGAGCTTTAGATGAAGGCCTGCCAGTGGGAGAGCTGCCTTGTATGTGAGCTCAGCCTGCCCCTACTACAGATTGTCTCATTTCAGGATGTAGCGAAAAGGCAGGGCAAAGTATAGTTTGACTCACACATCCAGAGTTCAAACAGTAATAAAAAGAGTTGGTTTGGACAAAAAAAAAGAGAGAGAGAAATTCCTCCTCCTAAATTGAAAAGGTTTGTGTGGTTTGTTGGTTGGTTTATAATTAATTTTTTTTTTCATGACAGTGCATCTTCAGAATATGTTTTAACTCTGCTGACAGCATCTCAGTCCAGGAATAATTCAGAAATCTAACTTCATCAGTGAGACCTCTGGTATTTTGTGTACTTCAAATGCTGTATTTTTTTATTTAAAATAAACTACTTTTCTTACTGGAGTCAGCACTAGAAGATATGAAGTTTAATAATTCACAGCTACTGTGTCTCCAAATTATAATGGATTCTTTTCAGGCTTTTTTATTGATACTATCAGCTTTACTGGGCTTCCTTGGGCCCTTGGGAAGCTCTTTCCTTGTTATCATCTCGCTTTATAATATATTCTTCAGTGACTGTAATGATCACAACTCATCTATGATGTCAAGCACAGTTCCAGTGGTCCATGGCAACCAGAGTCTATGCTCTTCATGTTTAAATATGCAGCAAAGCAGATAGAATCCTTCTAATCAAGAGGAAATTGAGAGGCAATTGCACAGATGGTGTTAACTAAATAATTGTTTCAGCAATCCAGCTGAAGATGCAAGCATTAAGTTACTTAATAATCCAACAGTATATCCTACAAAATGCAATTTTTGTGCCAGGTAATTCCTTTTGTTACTTGACTTGTGATAAATTACACATAACCATGGAGTAACAGGAAATTAACAGTATGTAAGAGCCAAGAGAATTCCTTAGAGATGTCGTATTTCTTGGTATACACTGTCTGTGATAAAAAATGTACTTGGATTCAATGAGGAAATAGTTTAAATTTTGTTTTCATTTTTAAGTATCCTAATTCAATTTATCATTTTCGTCTTTTATTTTCAGGTATGTTAGGTAGGATTACACCTACTGGCTTAAAATGCTGATTCATGATTTGCATACCTGTTAAAACAGTTGAGATTACTTCCAGGAGATGCCCCTTCATTCCTCTTTTAGCATACTATTCATGTTTCAAAATAATCTAAAATCCCACTGCTGTGATTAATAATTCTCACTCTAATTAGAGAATTTTTATGCAAATATATTATTAGACTGCAAACCATTATTTTAAGGGATTGATGTCTTCATTTCCTATCTGATTTTCAGGGATTTGAAGAGTTTAGATAAGAATAGACAAATATATTGAAATCATGGAAATAAATTTATTGCCACATTAGAACAGTCTCTTTCATAGATTAAATATACTTGGTTGACTTAGTATAAGAAACACCCAGTAGGATTTGTGGCTCCTTAGAATTAAGGTGCTCAGTTTTCTAGATTATATGTTCTTGGAAATTCTGTTGTAACATATGGTACATGTTCAGCAGCATAATGTTGCTTGCAGCAGCCATTTTGATTTATCTCAACTTGCATGTCCAGATGTAGACGTTTTTTTCTACAGGCCACATTGATACCTGTTGTCCTTTAATTCCTTTGGACTCTAGCAGCTGAGTCTGTTAGATCAGACTCATAGGAAAGAGAAATTCAGCATTCTGTTTCTAATCTGGCAAATATAGCATCTGAAATTCTGGTTTTATTTACACTGGTTCAATTTCACAAGTTTTATCTGCCACATAAGGTAAACATTTGATTCCTGGCATATACTAGGGAAATATACTAAAGGTGTGGATATGTCCTGCTATGAGCTTTCACGTAAATGTTTTTTCATCTCTATGAAAAATGCAGTCTAACTTATAATCAACAGCCACACTTATTGAAAGCAATAGAAGGAGGCATCCATGCAAAGCAGAAGTGCCAGGTAATGTCAAGATGGTAAAGATAAGCATTACAGGGCAGTAAAAACCACGTCTTCAAAACAAGTTGACTGAGTTAGTTACATGGGAAGAGGAAGAATACTGATAAATTTCATGGTTAACGTTTGAGAAATGATTTATGAGCCATGAATATTAAATAGTATTTTCCTAAGCAAATGGAATAACTAATAGCACAGGAAATCACTGAAGCTTTAAATGGGCAATGGTTTGCACAAAACAATACATCAATCTCTGCTAAAGAAGCACTTCACTGAGTAATATCTTCCCAAATGTGTGCAGAGTATGTACAATTTTTCTACTAAATCTAATATAACGTGCATACATCTCTATCTATAACAGGCTAAATATGCAAAGTTACAACTTTCTTAAATCTAAACTCCACAGCTTTTCTTTTATGTATTTATTTTGATGACTAAATGGGTAAGTATAGAGACATGTCGGTAGCTTCTTAACTGAATTTATTGTATAGCTGGCTCTCACTTCCTGATTACATCTCCCTATGGCAAAAAATAGACAGAAAAAAGGCCAATGAACACACAGCCTAATATGGGTAAAACAAACAAAAATGAACAAACAAACAAAAACAAACCAACCAACAAAAACCCCACAACAAAACAAAACACAAAGTCAAAAACCATTATTCTTTACAATGGCTATGTGCTTTTCAGATTATTGTGGAGAATTACAGTTTGCAAAGCTATTAACAGGTACCATGAGGTCTGCTGTTTCATGATAACTTATCAAAGGAGTTGCTGTCACTGTAGGGTGCAGGGCGACACCACAGCGACGAGGAAGGAATTCAAGCAGGGGGGTAGGAGCACCCCAATTTGCTTTTCCACAGTGCAGCTAACATTCCCCTACTAATGGGGCGGGGGGAGATGGCTCTGCTCTGGGTTCTGTCAGGACAGGAACCTAGGTTACCCACACTGGATTACTTTGGGAGATAGCATTCTCCAGGATAGCACAGGAGCCTACAGATTTGTCCTCATTCAGTTAATGTTTTTGAATAAACCTTACCTTGTTCCTATACTATGGGCTAACTTCAGTAAGAGATAGATGCTACAGGAGGGCTATAATCACAGCTTTGTGCACGCTGATTTAATGATTTCTGAGTAAGAAGATTTAGCATTCACAATTATTTGGGAAAAAAAGTTATGCGTAAAAGATTCAGCTAAATTGCTTTTTTGTTTGCAAAATTATGATCAGTAGAAAAAGAAATGAGATTTACAATCTAGTGTTATCTTGCTCACAAACTACAACATCATGATATAATAAGATTCTTCAACAGAACAAACAAGTCATGTTTTGTCAAAGCAAGAACTTACAAACATTCTGGGAAGTTGAACTTTATAAAGGCAAAAGTGATAGAAAGTTTTATAAGACTTCAGCATTATTTCTTAGATATTAGTAAAAATTTTCTTCTTCTTAACAGATGCAGATTTCTTTAAAAAAAAAAAAAAGTTGGTTTAAGATAGATGAGTTGAAAAAAGAATACCCAAGGGTAGGCTGAGAATGAAAATGAGGTGGCCGATATGTAAGCACGACCTACAACAGTACGTACTTGCAATAGTAATAGTGAAAACATCAATAAGATGGCGCTGCAAAACTTTTAGAGAACTGTTTCTTGGAATTTTTTTTCCTAGAGTAGCTATGTATTAAGAATGCTCTTCTCCCAGGCAACCAGCACCAGAACAAGAGGGACACAGTCTCAAGCTGCGCCAGGGGCAGGTTTAGGCTGGAGGGTTGAGAAGAATTCTACACAAAGTGATTGCCCATTGGAATGGGCTGCCCGGGAGGTGGTGGAGTCACCATCATTGGAGGTGTTTAGGAGGAGACTTGATAGGGTGCTTGTTGCATGGTTTAGTTCATTAGGTGGTGTTGGATGATAGGTTGGACGCGATTCTTGAAGGTCTCTTCCAACCTGGTGTATTCTATTCTATTCTTTCTATTCTATTCTATTCTATTCTATTCTATTCTATTCTACTCTACTCTACTCTACTCTACTCTATTCTATTAATATTCCATGCCACGCACACACACACAGAGCAAGAGTCTTTCAGAAACAGTTAACAGTCTCTGACAGAAAAGGATTTGAGAGTAATTTATATAAGTGGATCCTCTTAGTCACCTCCCTCTTCTTAAATATGTTCTCTTAGCTTAAAAATTAAAGAACCAAAGGTAACAGAGGGAAGTATCAGTTAATTAGCACTTCACAGTGTTCTGGATTTGTTCGTTATTTTATTCTCACCAGCGCAGAACAATTTTGTTTTAATAAATCCTAAGCAATGAGGAAATGTTTATGCATTTGCATAATACATGCACACTAATTCTGTCATGATGGCACACTTAATTGATTCAGCTGTACTAATGATGGTTTAATTTTTACACTCACAGTAGAGTTGCCACTCATCTTTTTGCCTTATAGCTGAGAACTGAAGCATTTAGTTCATTTTGAAATGTTGGAAAATCTTTGTTACGCACACAAGTATAAATAATTGGCTTATTTGAATGTTAATTATATTAAGACTCATCCTTCTCTAAAGATACAAGCTCAGCCTCAGCTATGAATTGGTATTAAACCTACTGGAATGTGGCTATGTGATAAACAAAACTTCAGTGAAGAAACAAAAGCCATTAGAAGATGACAGAATGTGGGAGGACAGAGAACAAAATAAATCCAAATAACATTGGATTGTTTGATGGTCTGAAATGGGTGATAGAGACATTTACATATAAACTAGAATCCTGGTGTTCTAATATCTTCAAAGATTGGGAGTCACTGGTATAATGAGAAAAAGCACGATAAAGGGTCATCAATCTGTAGTTTAAAAGACAGAATTGTCCTATTTTTTTCTCTCATTTCTCTTCCGTAAACTGCTAGAAGTGCAGGTTGGTCATTGTTAAATATGTCTTATATTTAAGTTTGAGACTCAGTTCATTCAGCAGTCAGGATGCTGGATTTTTCTTGTTGAGAAGGGATCCTAGTTTATGCCTTTTATGCTGATGAACATCAGTTTATTGTCTGACATCTTTACTGCTTGTGAAGAACATAGAATAGCAGATGGTCTCTCAGCAATCAGAGGAGCACTATCCAAGTCACTGGATGACTGGAAAAAGACAAAACCCATCTGAAATTGGACCTTTTTTTTTGGTTTCTTTTTTTTTATCTGTGGCCCAGAGAATAGAGGAGGGAGAATCATTCCTGCAGGATGACTACTGTGAGCTCTTCACTAAATGAGTGAATCCTTGATTTATTTTTTTCCAGATTTCATGGGATAAATTTTCTGATCGTGGTTGGATGAGGAAAAACATTTCCCAGTAAATATGTTCAACAATATAAAAAATTCAGAGACATCTAGTTCAGAAGAACCAAAAAGTAGATGCCACATTGAAACAGTATGAAAGCTGGGGGGG
>CM037640.1:22139490-22198432 GCA_015227895.2 Colaptes auratus | reverse complement strand
TGGTCTCTTCTCCCAGGCAATCAGCACCAGAAGAAGAGGACAAAGTCTCAAGCTGTGCCAGGGGAGTTTAGGCTGGATGTAAGGAAGAAATCTTCATAGAGAGAGTGATTGCCCATTGGAATGGGCTTCCCAGGGAGTGGTGGAGTTGCCATCACTGGAGGTGTTTAGGAGGAGGAGACTCGATGGGGGTCTTGGTGCTACGGTTTAGTTGATTAGATGGTGGCTGGATGATGGGTTGGACGCAGTGATCTCAAAGGTCTCTTCCAACCTGTTCTATTCTATCTATTCTATCTATCTATTCTATTCTATTCTATTCTATTATTCTATTCTATCTCTGACTTAATACCATTTGAAAACATTTGCTCGGAACTGGTTTTTCTACCCTGAACTGAGTGAGATATTCATAAGATTCCCTGTAAATGTCTTTCTACTTGATTCAATAAGTTGAATATCAAGAGAGCTGAGGGACTTTTTTTAATGGAAGCTTTCTTTTTTTATTATATTTAAGCACCGGTCTCTTGATAGTTAAGAGGCTCGTCTTTGAGCACACAAGCTCACTAAATCTTGATGTTTTGACAGAAAAATTATTGCATTTCTACCCAAAGATATATTTGTTAAACCTAACACTAGTAGTACAACTCAAGAAGGAAAAAATCCACCCTGTAGGGTCACTCTAGAACAGAGAAATAGGTGGTGCAAACATGTAGTTCAAGTTGCAGGATTAAACAATCAAAAGAGACTGTGAAAAGTAGATAAAGATGTCTGTAGACTTTTAACAACTGGTTTTCTGATGATACAAATGAATGTCTTTCAGTATGACAGTATTAAGTTCTCAATCTTATGCTTTTAGTTAGAATGATTAGAGAAATGCATGAAGGGGAACATGTGAAATGAAGCAAGAGAAGGAAAATAAGAAACAGTACAAGAAGATAAATTTAATATCATATTACCCATTCTTTTCACAAAATGCCTGATACCGAACTCCATGCTATTGGAAATCCATTCAAGCTCATGTTGGCTAACTGACAAAAAATAACACACAAGGATCCTCTTTCCAGACAGATCTTAACTAAATGGTTCTCCTATAGCTATGAATAATTTTATTTTACAGTTATTTTTGCTTTCAATGAGCCACCAAACTGCATCCAGTGTGAAAATAACTTCATATATCTTCATATGGACTAGGTCATGCAGGAGATAGCAATTAGTCACAATAAATCCTATAGAAGATGAATGTAGAACTATGAATTTTGTCACACTGACTGGGATGGTGATTCAGTAGGATTTCACAAATTAAATAAAACTGGGGCTAGTATAAGAAAATGTGTGCTTACAGACAGATTCATTTACCAGACCCATCATGCAGGCATCTCATGAGCCATGTCCTGGACTTCAGCCCTGCCATCCCAAAGCCACTAACCTCTTAAGTATACAGGGAGATAGCTGATTACCATTGGTGATACACTCTTGTATTCTCTGTATTCCAGCTACTGTCAAAAGCTGTGACAAGTATTAATTTGATTCTGAACACACATTATTACTTTTGAAGAAGGATTGAAAGTAAAGATGAGGCTGTTTTCAGTTAATCAGAAAAGTACTGCTGTTGCAGTGGTGATGTCCTGACTCATTAGGCACCAGATGTCTGGAGCACTGGGAAACAATATTGGGTGCCCCTAATTTTTGAAGGAGCCAAATAATTTTCTCAAGGACAAACTTGCTTCAGGCCAGCTGGAAAGCCGGTTCCCAATGCAACTAGAACATTAATTCCTTCAGCTGTTTTCTGCAGACATCAAAACAGGTATTCTTTATTTGTTCAGAAAA
The DNA here is from genome assembly GCA_015227895.2 of Colaptes auratus. Lineage (NCBI taxonomy): Eukaryota > Metazoa > Chordata > Aves > Piciformes > Picidae > Colaptes > Colaptes auratus. Next base: position 22,196,611 of record CM037640.1, on the reverse strand, counting down.
ACGGTCCTTCTATTTATCCACCACCAATTTCATCTGTGTCTTAAAATTCTTCCCTATCATCAGCTGAGAAAGCATATAGCTCCTGTGGTGGGTAAACGCCCTTTTCTGAAAACAAAATACAAAGCAGGGTGGAGGGCTTGCAGGTACTTTTCACTCCCTGCAGGGCGTTTTTCCCCTGGAAGCTGAGTCTGTTCCACTCTCCCCTCCCTGCCCAGCTAGGTATAAAAAGCATGGACATTGTAGCTGTTGGCCTTTTTCTGGCTCCTGCTCTGCTGCATGAGAGCTACTGCAGCTGCCCTCCTGGTCCTCTGCCACGTGGTCGGACCTGATCTGTCTCCCGGCTGCCTCCATGCTTCCTCAGAGAAAGGCTGGTTTTGTATTATTCTCTAGTTTTTGTCCCCCTCCCATCCATCCTTGTTCCTTGCCCTTGTGAACCTTTTCCTGCTATTGTTATATATTAAACTATATATATATTTATATTTTTATATATATATATAGTTTAAAGACAACTCTTTACCTCTCTACTTCCAAGACGACTCCAAATTATTGTTTGGTGGAATTGCTCCTTCCTTTTCTCCCCTCTCCCTTTGGAGGGAGGAAGGGGGGTGTGGGGGAGAGATTCTCAGCTTTGCCCCCACCTGAGCTCTTAACTTCCAGTTAAGGCTTAAACCACCACACTCTCATCTTCAGCCTCTTCCTGACACAGAAGCCACACTTAATTCATCTCTGTAAATAGGAACAAAACACTTTAAGTACTGTCAGTCATCATCTTTTCAGTTTGTGATTTTTAATGAAACATTTTCTACAGACTACTCAATTTGGTAGCTTTCAGTATCCCACATGTGTTCCTGAAGATGTGCAAGTTCCATAGAGTGCTTCTATGTCATAAATAAATGTCCATAGTGGAGTTGTAGAAGAAAAAAAAAAATCCCAGTATTCATCAATGCCTCTTCCACAAGGTCCACGAAGATACTTAAGTATCTAAGTCCTGTTATAAACATACTCTATGTAATACAAAGTCTAGAAAAGCTGCAAGGCAATTATGAGGTCAAAAATCAGAGCTATATTTTAGATACACATTTAGGTTGATCCACTTCTACTCTGCTGGCTTAATGGCCACAGTGGGGAGCCACAAAGGACACAGCATACTGAACTGTGTTTTCAGTAAGCTGATTTTAAGATGCACCTCTAGCTTTGCCAGCTCATCCCAAAACTCATATATAAAGGTTTTGTAGCAAATCTAGTGTCTTTCTGCCCAAAGCTATTTCTAATACTAACTCTATAATGCTATCAAAATATTTTCTATTAGACATGCTTTACTAAAGGACAGCCAGTTAGAGAAACCCACAAACAAACAAACAAAACCTCAACTCCAACACAGCCCTTGAGGAATCTCAAGGGTCAACTCAATAAAAACCTGATTCCAAACCTTCATGACATATTTTATAAATCACAACAAAATACTAAAATTGCAGATTTTAAATTTTAAAGGTTGGTGTTCCAGCATTGCACTAAAGTTACTATACCTCAAAGAAACAACAAAAATTCAAGTTGTTATTGTTTGGAACTATTACTAGTCACAGAGTGGAAGTTCTTTTAGCATGCTGTGCTATCCAAAGATTTCATTTATAATACCATCTGCTATTTCTACAGAACATAATGTTATTCATTGTCCTAGATCTTGGTTCTAGATATTCTGGAACAATCCATAACTGTACAAGGATGGTTCCATTGAATTCAGCAGAACAAACAATACAATACAATACAATACAATACAATACAATACAATACACCAGGTTGGAAGAGACCTTCAAGATCATCGCGTCCAAACTATCAACCAATCCTACCCACCTAAATACAATACAATACAATACAATACAATACAATACAATACAACCCACCTAAACAACTAAACAACTAAACCGTGGCACCAAGCACCCCATCAAGCCTCTTCTTGAACACCTCCAATGAAGGTGACTCAACCACCTCCACGGGCAGCCGATTCCAGTGGGCAATCACTCTCTCGGTATAGAACTTTTCCTAACATCCAGTCTAAACCAGCCCTGGCGCAGCCTGAGACTGTGTCCTCTTGTTCTGTACTGGCCGCCTGGGAGAAGAGACCAACCTCTGCCTGGCTACAACCTCCCTTCAGGTAGTGTAGAGAGCATAAGGTCACCCCTGAGTCTCCTCCTCTCGTTTGGTTGAAGACTGCCTAGATTTGTTGCTATCTGTTCAGTAGCAGTGTGACATTTTTCTGCCATATGACTGACATATTTAATTCTAAGTGCATAGCTTTTAGGAGTAAAAATCCCATGGATTAGGGGTCCAAATGAAGTCCTGAATAAATGAAGGGATAGCCGCCATGCAAGTTTAGACACATTGTATCTTAGACCTCTCTGCTCATGATCATATCTTCTGTATTGCTATTGCTGCCTGAGGTATAAGGGTAGAAGTCAACTCTTGTTTTCACAGGAAGAGGAAATAGAGATAACTTTTTGTGAGATCTTACCTTATTTTATATTCAGAGAAGCAAAACCACCGAACTGATCACACACCACCATTACATCCTTTGCATTCTGCCTTCTGTAAAGTTATTCATGAACATGAGTTAGATGTGAAGACAATATTTGGACAACTGTCTTTAGGGAAAACAAAAGTGGAATCTAATAGATTCTAAGCAGGGATTCACTAGAGCATCTATTACACAGCCAATCCATGACTTTGCTGGGACAGATTTTCTTACTGCTTCATAAGGTGGTGTTCTGGATTTGCAACCAAATAAATGTTAATAATTGTTATGATTACTTATGAAATATTAAATGTCATAAAAATTAATTATTATATTATTGTATAGAAAAAATTTAGTTATAACTTATATACAGATACGAGTGTATATAATCATGGGGGGTCATCTCCATAAATGGGAATAGGCAAGAATTTGAATGATTTTGAACCACATTAGATAAAATACAGCTAGGAAGAAAACTGCAGTGTAATATGCTTTTGCCCTCTAGGGACAGACTTGGCTGGCACTTGCTGCTGGAAACAGCAGTGAGGAAGGAGTCATGGCACACGCTAAAGAACCTTTGCAAAGAGACTTAAACCAATTTTTACTCACAAGTTATGACTCTGGAAGTTATTGGGGCTGCTGCATTTATAATCCACAGGTACACCACATGGACTAAAGCATGGGGATTTGTGAACAAAGGCAAAACTGGTGTTTAACATGAACACTGGAAAAGATACGGCTGCTTTGTAGCTGTAGCTAAGATTGTAGCTGCTGAAGCTTGGGGAACTCGGGCGGTGCCACAGCTGGTCCTTCAAGATGCGGGTGGTGGCAGCTCTCTCCCACAGCTGTGGGGTGTGCCTCGGGCTCCCAGGAGTGTGCTGAAGGCTACTGGAAGCAGGTTCACCGGAACAGGCTACAGGTGGTTTCCCAGTGCTGGCAGTGCTGCAGAGTTTGCAGAGAGCTGCAAGAGAGCCAGAGACCACAAGGGCAAAGCTGTTTACTACTTGTCTAGTATTTATAATTTGCTCGAGGCATTAATTTGACCAATAGTAAAACTTGGAAAACACTCTCATAACCTGTGCAGAGATATATGGCCAGAATCTTCCATACATGGAAGAAGTGCAAGCACAACACAAGCATCTCACAAGGTGGTGGCCTGATCTTGTTTACCCCAACAAGTCATGTGGTTTGTTTACCAGGTTCACAGACACTGGACCTTCTGTTTTTCAGCTCTGGGCTGAATACCCACTCCGAAGCAAGAGGAAGAAGGGGTTTGAGCACACATACAGGGATATGTTTGGGGATCATTTGGGGCATAATGCACTCTCTACCACAATAATACAGAGGTGTTTCAGTATTGCTCAGTAGTGCTACACAGCATCAAGGCTTTTATTTCTATTTCCTCTCAGAATCCCAACGTGAGTAGGCTAGGGATGCATGAGACGTTGGGAGAGGGCACAACAAGGGACATTGACCCAATGGACCAAAGGACTGGCCCATACCATGTGACTCATGTTCAGCAACAAAACTGTGGAGGGAGGAAGGGAGTGAGGTAGGAAGGAAGACAGGTAAGCAGACAGTCAGGAGCTGCTGTTGATTGAGCTCACACTGGGTATCATTTGGTTGGCAGTGAGCAATTGGGCTTTTCGCATCATTTGTTTTCCATGGAATCATAGAATGTTTTGGGTTGGAAAGGACCTTAGAAAGTCACCTAGTTCCATCCTCCTGCCATGGGCAGGGACACCTTCCACTAGATCAGGTTTCTCACAGAATCATGGAAACGTTCAGGTTGGATGTCTTGGTTTGAGGCCAGGCAGATCATCTCTTGCCTCTGAGAGGGGCAAAAGGATGACACTCACATAAATGGATTGTAAAAGTGATGGAAAGTTTAAATGGAAAAAACAGCAGTGACAAAAGAATCCCAAAGCATAGAGTCCCCTATAGCACACCCAAAGGCCTCCCAACACTTCCCTTCTCACCACCTGAGGGTGTACCCAAAACCCCCAGGGCTCTTTCTTCCCCCCCACTGCTAGGCTAGTCTCAGGCTGGCCAGGTCTAAGATTGCCCCTCCCCCTTCCCCTCCTGGCAATAGGCCTAGCCAGGCCTAAAGGCCTGAGGTACTACCCCACCATTACCAAATAGTAGCATCTCCCACAGGAGCAGAGAGGGAAGAAAGAAGAGAATGATTTTGCAGATGGATTTATAGGTGCAGGATTTATGGGTATGAAACATGCAGCTTCCTGTGTCCACCTACTGGGTTGGACATTCAGAACGCAGGAGGGATAATTTATGTGGCTGTGGCAGTAACAGGAAGCCAGCCTACAACTGCCAAACTGCCACTAGGAAAAGATCTTCAGGATTTCCAAGTCCAACCTTACTCTGCAAGGTTCACCCCTAAACACCACCAAACAACCTTTAAACACATCCAGGGTTGGAGTTTCAACCACCTCCCTGGGTTTCCCATCCTACCTGGCCTTGAACTCTTCCAGGGGAGAAGGCATCCACATTTCTCTGGGCAAATTTTCCCCATGATTGTTCTGTTTGTTTGTTTTCACTTGTTACTTATTTTGGTTTATTAAACTTCTTTTATCTCAACCCATGAGTTTTCTCAAATTCACCCTTCTGATCCCATTCCCACCCACTGGAGTGGGCATGAGAGAGCAGCTGTGCAACACTGAGCTGTCTACTGCATTTAAAACCTGATGCTGCTATGTTAGCCAGGTGTATGAAAATACATCATTCTCAAGGTATATTTAAGTTGAGGGCATGAAAACAGGAACAAAAATATTAGAAAATGGAGTTTTCAGGAACTTCTGTACCTAAAAAACTGTCAGAGGTGTGCTATACTATTAACTAAAGAATGCCTTACAGTCATTTGTATACTAACAGTAGTCATTACTGTTGAATGATTTTGTAACATAACTTATCATATTTTAAAAGACATAAACTAATCATTTTGGACTTTTCACTGTACTTCCTTCTTTGTTTTGTATGTGCACTTAAATTTCTTTATGTTAGGTTAATTAGGAGGAGGGTGTTTTTTTTCTGAATACATTATTGATGAGGAATTCAGCAGTTATTCTTGATAAAGGTCACAGTAATATTGTAGGGGCTTTTTGTCTCTGTACAATCTTTAAGCCACAAGGGCAGCATCATGTAAGACCATTACCAAGCAGAGAAACAAAGCAACAGCTGCACTTCCAAATAACTGTCATTCATTTCTCTCTAGGTTAAAAAGTATGCCTTCAAGCCCAAATGTATTATTTACATGTATTTCATTATTTTTATACTGCAGATTCTAAGAACAAAATAACAATTGCTGTCAACTCCCACAAGCATGTGTATGCACTCTGGTTGTACATGCATCTAGGCAGAACAGTAAGGAAAATAAATTGTTGAAACCAAAGATTTGATCATCTTTGTCCATCAGTTAGTGCAATGGTATGGATCATAATGCCTGACAAAGATCTCGTCTTCTGATCCAGTTGAAAACAGGTTTTTGCTTGAAGTGTAGTTAAATATTAAAAATTTCAAACCCAAATATCATTAGAAGCAGAGGACCTGCAATTTCTAACTGAACATTAAAGAGACTGAATGAGGAGGACAAGAGGGAAAGTTGCAGTGTTGGAAGAAAGGGGTGAATTTTGATTAAAAAACCCCTATCATCTGAGAGTTTCTGTGACTCATTTGTTGGAGACTTAACAACAAGCTAGGACAATAAGATGCTTGAGATGCTAACCAGGAATACAGACTGTGCTCCCTGCATTCTGTAGCATCACTGCAATTCTCTCATCTCAAATTCAGTCCTCAAAACAATGCATTCATTTGGGTGGTATAAAATTAAGCTATAAATTACAACACTGTGATGGGTTAACACCCATCCTGGAAGCAAAGGGTTTTCCCCCTGGGAAACTAAATTAGTCTGTTCCACTCCCCCTCCTGCCTGCCCAGCAAGGCCATAAAAAGGAGGATACTGCAGCCATTAGCTCTCTTGGCCCCTGCCTTTTGCCTGGATGAGGACTGCCATGGTTCCCCTGCTTCTCTGTCACGTGGTCCTCCCTGTTGTACACAACCTTTGCAAAGGACTGGTTTTGTATTCCATATTTTTTTTCCTATCCATCCTGTCCTTACCCTGTGAACCCTACATGTTATTGTCATATACATATGTGTGGCCAGCAGGTCAAGGGAGGTGATTCTCCCCCTCTACTCAGCTCTGGTGAGACCCCACCTGGAGTACTGCGTCCAGTTCTGGAGCCCCTATTCCAGAGGGATCTGGAGGTGCTGGAAGGTGTCCAGAGAAGGGCCACGAGGATGATCAGAGGGCTGGAGCACCTCTCCTATGAGGACAGACTGAGGAGTTGGGGCGGTTCAGTCTGAGAAGAGAGAAGGCTCCGAAGTGACCTCATTGTGGCCTTCCAGTATCTGAAGGGGGCCTACAAGAAGGCTAGGAGGGACTTTGCAGACTATCAGGGAGTGCTAGGACTAGGGGGAATGGGATGAAGCTGGAGGTGGGGAGATTCAGGCTAGATGTGAGGAGGAAGTTCTTCACTGTGAGGGTGGTGAGGCCCTGGAATGGGTTGTCGAGGGAGGTGGTTGAGGCCCCGTCCTTGAGGTGTTTAAGACCAGGCTGGATGAGGCTCTGGCCAGCCTGATCTAGTGTAGAGTTTCCTGCCATGGCAGGGGGGTTGGAACTAGATGATCCTTGTGGTCCTTCCAACCCTAACTGAAACTATGAAACTATAATAAACTAATTATATATATATAATGTTTAAAAAAAATCTTTACCTCTCTACTTCCAAGCCGAATCCAAATTATTTCTTGTTGGATTTGCTCCTTTCCTTTCTTTTCCTCTCTATTGGGAAAGAGGAGGGGAGAGCGGGGGAGGAATTCTCAGCCTGGCACCCATCTGAGCTCTTAAGTCCCAGTTAAGGCTCAAACCACGACAAGCATTTACCATGGCAATTGTCTTCTTTCTCTTCCTAAGTTTTATATCTTCATGCACTTCTTCCCTTTGTGTATGTCACTCTCTGTTCTCTCTGTGACACTGGGTGCAGCATTATCCTCAGATAAGGCAACAGTGAAATGGCCCAGTCATCCAGTTTTTTTTTTTTTTTCTTTTTCAAGCCTCTTATTCTCAGACCTAATAACATCTCTTCAGTCACTGCTGTGGTAGGATGGGTTGTGACGCAGGATCAATATTTTATACGCTGTCTTGGAACTGATTAAGTGTTAACTAATATCACAGAGGCTTTATAATGCCCAAATATGTTCAGCTTTTCCTATACTCTTTATAGGGATTTTGTGTGCCAGCATTTCTAATATTTCTTTATTCAGTATTTTTCAATTTAATTTTAAATATTTTGCTCTAAGTGATGCACTGAATGTTGCTTATCTTTCCTTTTGTCTTGTCTTATTATTTATGTCACAGGTCATTTTTTTGTTATGCTTTTTACTTGATTTGATTATAGGAACTTTAGTAAAAAAACACACAAGGTACTCTTTCAATGGTTGTAACCAGAGTGTCTTGAGCATATAAAATAAAGGATCAAAGGAAAAATGAGCATGTAGAATGTATTGAGTAGGATTTTATTTCCATACGGATTTCTTACACCCTCTGCACGTCTGGCCAGTTAGGTGCCGTATATACAAAAATCAGACTGAAGAGGTGTAGGAAAATCACAAAAGATTTTTTTTCCCTGATTTTAAGATGATCTAATGGAGATTTCTCTGACAAAACTTAGCTGCAGTACTTGCTTTCCCTTATTGTATCAGCATGTGTGGTAGAGGATCGCTTCCTGTTCAGCTGCAAAAAATACAAACACAGCAACTAGTGGAGACACAAGCCAGAAGATTTCCACAAAATTTGGCATATGTACTACAACTGTTAAGCAAATGCTTGTCCAATACAACAAGAAGAAAAGCAGAAGGTAAGTGAATGGTTCAAATTATCCTGGATGTGGAAGTTCACATCTGTTATCACTGCCTTCCATTTGACTCTTTCCTTGAATAGCAGACCACATTTCCTGTTTGCACAAAACCCAAATCCTGGCAGAGGTGGGCTGAGAAGGGCAATAATTGCAGGTGAACGCTGTACTGGGCATTGCCTCTGGAACATAGGTAGCCGATGGGGTGTGTAGGAGTGAAAAGGGCTTGGAAGAAGACTGGGATGCTGCTGTGCTCTGAGCTCCCAAATATTTTTGCTAAATGCTGCAGCTTATCTTAGGAAAGAGAACTATGGATTTGAAGAAAACCAAGAAATTAGCCACGAATCTGATTAAACTGTTTGGTGCCAGTCCTGTTCTATTTTCCTAAGTCAGGTTTATTCTTTCGGGACTGGGGCTCATCTGAACATTCTCAGTACCCAGCTATAGGTTTTTTTCCTGAGATTCCTGTGCGTGGACCTCTCAGAATACTGTCAACCTACAAATAGATTGTTAAAAATCCCATGAGAAGCATGTAACAGCTTTAAAACAGCAGTAGCAGGGGAAAAGGCCAGAGAGGGCATCACAGCCAATTGTGCTGCAGAGCCCTGGTTTGAGTCAGTGATCTTAGAGGTCTTTTTCAGCAAAACAGTTCTATGATTCTCGGACTCAGAAACCACTTGTCAGAGAGCCACTGAAGAAAAGGATGAAGAAAATGACTGCTCTGCATAAAATTATAGCAGGCTGTGATCCACCAGCTCCCTCATCAGAGAACAAGTTCAGGTTATAGCCTAGTTTACAAGTTTCTGTCTTTTCTCCCTCTTCCATGCAGCAAATGACATTACAATCAACATGTAAAACCATTTAGCAAGGAAGAACAATGCTGATCTAATCCCCAGATCAAGGCCTTGGATGGAGCTCAAAAAGTAAGAGTGCAGCAGCATAGCTCTCCATGAGACAGCTCAAGGGATCAGGCACCAGACTCCACCAGCACCACTGGGTGTCACTCAGCTCTGCTGACTCCTGAAACCCTAGCAGTGGTGGTATGCATGATGGAACAGGCTGCCAGGGAGGTAGTTGGGGCTCCATCCCTGAAGATGTTCAAAATGGGGCTCAAAGGGCTCTGGGGCCTGATCTAGTTGAGGATGTCCCTCCTTGATATAGAGGGTTGGATAGAGGACCTTTGGAGATCCCTTCCAACCCAGACCATTCTACACTTCTATGATTCTACAAATCTATGATTCTACAAATCTATGATTCTATGATTCGTATCTCTCACTACTTCTCACACTCTGGGGCAGCAGCTACGACATGCCAGTGTATCTCATCACAACACCATCCGTAAGAATGAGACCTCTCAGTGAAGTTAGCAATGAAGTTATGAAGCAGGGAAATAATTCCTCTGAAGCCTGCACAATTTTTGGTAGCTTGTCTTTAAGAACCAACAGTTGCCATTTGGAGAGTGGATGAAGAGTGAGGAAAGAGTGAGGAGGCTGTTATTAGCGTGAAGGACACTGCATCTTTTGTACTCGAGAAATGTCATTGTTGTATCCTGTCAATCATTTAAGTATGGACAATGAGTTAACTGGTGGCCTAGAAACTTTCTCACCACCGTACCTTTAGTTTCCAGCATGATCATCTGTGGCTATAGGATTCTACAGCTGAGACTTGTTACACAGCCACATGGTGCATCACATTGGCCATTGAGAGAACAGATCCTGATGGTGATAGTGGAAGTAACATCCTTCATTTGTAATGTGACTTTTTTTTTTGGCAGACCATGCAGTGTCAATTATGGGGCTCTCTCAGACCAAGAACCACAATAAAATTTGTGGATGCAATAATGTCTATACTGTCATCCCTAGGAATTCTCTCAGATGATAGCTTCAAAGGGTTTTTAACTTGAATTAGGAAATCATCTCAGTGGGAAAATATGTTTCCTGAATGTGGAGAAAAATACTGATACTCTACTCTGCTCTGGTGAGACCCCACCTGGAGTACTGCATCCAGTTCTGGAGCCCCTATTACAAGAGGGAAATGGACGTACTGGAACGTGTCCAGAGAAGGGCCACGAGGATGATCAGAGGGTGGGGACACCTCTCCTATGAGGACAGACTGAAAGAGTTGGGGCTGTTCAGTCTGGAGAAGAGAAGGCTCCGAGGTGACCTCATTGTGGCCTTCCAGTATCTGAAAGGGGGCCTACAAGAAGGCTGGGAAGGGACTTTTCAGGACATCAGGTAGTGATAGGACTGGAGGGAATGGAATGAAGCTGGAGGTGGGGAGATTCAGGCCGGATGTGAGGAGGAGGTTCTTCACCATGAGAATGGTGAAGCCCTGGAATGGGTTGTCAAGGGAGGTGGTTGAGGCCCCGTCCCTGGAGGTGTTTAAGCCCAGGCTGGATGAGGCTCTGGCCAGCCTGATCTAGTGTGGGGTGTCCCTGCCCATGGCAGGAGGGTTGGAACTAGAAGATCCTTGTGGTCCCTTCCAATCCTGACTGATACTATGATACTAACAACACTGATTTTTTCCCACTGTTAATGCAAAGCTTCTTTATTGCTCGCATTGCTATCTAGCAGTTAACCTACCAACTGCATAACAAGAAAGAGGCTGGAGACAATTAGCATTGATTCTTACATAGCATAAGCCTAGCAAATAGAACATTTTGCATTTTCTATTCTATTTGAGAGTATTTGCCTATGGCAGAGAAAACACTTAACTGTGCCTGCAAATAATTCAATTTTTCAGTAATTTTTTATCAAGGAAAAAAAATCTCATTGAAAAAATGTTAACAGATTCCCAAAGAGTTCTAGGTATATACATTTAACATATTAGCAGCGAGGAGATCCGATATGAGAGGAAGTGCTTATATGAAATAAGTTACAACAGATACAAGTCTAAATGTTGCTATTATAAATTGCACAATATATATACTACATTGTTATGTTTGCTGTCTAAATTTTGTATCAACACTTTTCTTCTTTTTAACAGAAAATTTTTGACAAAGCAAAGCATTTTATAGAATTACTTCATAGAAGAATGCAGACATGTCATTAGGAGACCAAACTGTTCCAAATGAAAAACTCCTGGATCAAAAAAAAGATAAATTCTCACAGCTTTCATTTTGTGACAAAGAAACAGTAGGGAAAAGAATAAGCTTTTCTTTTCTAGACTAGCCAAATGAGGCTTTTATTATGCCGCCCTCATTTGGGTAAATAGTCTGTCCAAATGTGGTCTGGAAATCCTATTGCAAATGTGTCATAAGAATATTTGATCTTCAAATCTGCAGATATCTATTATAAATATTGAAGTTTGCAATCAGTAGATCCCGTGCAAAATCTTTTTCTCTATTTCTTCCACTTCCCTCTCAGGAAGTGTCTAAGGGCTTTCCATTTCAAAATACTCTATTTGTATTTCTTGCAAGGACCTGAGCAAAGCCTTTGACACTGTCCCACACCACATCCTGGTCTCCAAGCTGGTGACACATGGGTTGATGGATGGACCACTAGATGGATAAAGAACTGGCTGATGGCTGCACCCAAAGAGTGGCTGTCAATGGGTCCATGTCCCAGTGGAGGCCAGTGACAAGCGGAGTCCCTCAGGGATCAGTCCTGGGACCAGTCTTGTTCAACATCTTTGTGGGTGACATGGACAGTGGCATTGAGTGCACCCTCAGCAAATTTGCTGAGACACCAGCTGTGAGCAGCACCACTGGAGGAAGAAGGCCATGACAGCCCCTATGAGGACTGACAGGTGGAGAAGTGGGACCAAGCCTCATGAGCTTAGAGGAAGGGCACAAGACCAGCCAAGGCCCGTCGCATCTGGGTCGAGGCAATCCCAGTGCACAAATACAGGCTGGGCAGTGACTGGGGCAGGGGAGGGGTAGTGATGAGAGACACGGGGGGCAGGGGAGGAGAAGGCAGGGAAAGGTGTGGTGCTGAGATGAGAACTGAAGCAGAAGAAAGCCAATCAGATCCTGCTTGCATCAGGAGAAGTGGGCCAGCAGGTCGAAGGGAGGTTGATTCTCCCCCTCTACTCAGCTTGGTGAGATATCCCACCTGGAGTACTGCGTCCAGTTCTGGAGCCCCTATTACAAGTGATGAGAGGTGGCTGGGCTGGAACGTGTCCAGAGAAGGCCATGAGGATGATCAGAGGGCTGGAGCACCTCTCCTATGAGGACAGACTGAGGGAGTTGGGGCTGTTCAGTCTGGAGAAGAGAAGGCTCCGAGGTGACCTCATTGTGGCCTTCCAGTATCTGAAGGGGGCCTACAAGAAGGCTGGGGAGGGACTTTTCAGGCTATCAGGGAGTGACAGGACTAGGGGAATGGAATGAAGCTGGAGGTGGGGAGATTCAGGCTGGATGTGAGGAGGAAGTTCTTCACCGTAAGGGTGGTGAGGCCCTGGAATGGTTGTCGAGGGAGGTGGTTGAGGCCCGTCCCTGGAGGTGTTTAAGACAGGCTGGATGAGGCTCTGGCCAGCCTGATCTAGTGTAGAGTGTCCCTGCCCACGGCAGGGGGGTTGGAACTAGATGATCCTGTGGTGCCTCCAACCCTAACTGAACTATGAAACTATGAAACTATGAAATGTTTCCTTTTCTTTTACTGTCTTCAGTAGAAAAGTAGTAGATGTAAGGCTGAAGAAAATTCAGTGTTAAACAGGCCAGACAAGCTGATATATAAGGAACAAGGGTTTTGGTGCTTTTAATAAAACTATCATGTAACTGGTAACTGCATATGCTCCCTGTAGCAACACTAATTACTTTTGTTTTTCAGAAGTAAAAATGTATCCATGCAACAAATGACTGTGCAGATTAAGCCTCAGGTGTGAAATTTTAGCACCTATTTACTTCGTTAAAATCCTAATCACAATTTTTTGTTGGTTTTATTATTATTATTTCTGTGCATTTAAACATAGTTTAGTGTGTAAGTACATGCATAATGAGGCTGACACAAAATTGCTCTCTTTTCCTAATAGTTTCCAGTTAGAAGAGAATAGCTTCTGTGTTTCTTGAAGAGAATATTTTTCAAAAGCTGATAAACATTCCAAGTAAGATCTAGGACAACATTAATTTACTGTATGTTTCCCACAAGTGCAGCGCTGCACTGGTGTTGCACTAGTATTGCTGTGGTGCTGCTACACCTGACAGGTTCCTTTGTCTCTCTCTTCTGTAATTACAGGTTTGATGTTTCTTCTGTGTGACTACAACTGATCTTGCCTATCTCTTCTGAAAAGCAAAAGTGAGAAGTTGAGTCCTAACTCTCTCTGCAGTTACAGAGTTACAGTTCCTCTGAAATCCATATTTTATTCATGAAAAATCTGGAATGGAATGCTTTTGTTTTACCCTCTTCTTTCCTCACATGGCTCCGAGTTTTGCCTGGGCACTATGTCAGGACTAGACCCTGGGTCAGTTTGAGGCAGGCTAGCCTCAGAGAGAGGCTGTGGTCCAGGCTGCTTCCCTATGCATTGGGGCACCAGCAGCACTGCCAATCTCCTTTTCCCACTGTGCCTGTGCAGCTGCATCAAAACTCTCTAATTTGTTTTGAACCCCAGTTCCAACATTAAATGGTGCAAAGCTAAAAACAAGATAGTAGTGTCCATTCTGGCCTGTGCTAAACCTGAAAATTATGATGGTTGCAAGGCAAAATTAACCCAACTACTTTTAATATGCCAGGTGTTACAAGGTATAAGTTGAAAAAAATCCAAAATGATATTGACCGATCTTGAGAGGAGGATTGAATATTGACATAAACCCCAGCAGAGGTCAGTGAAATCTCAGCAGTGTTAAAAAATGCAAGACAGTGTTTTGATAAAAACATTATCTGACCATAAAAATTCCTAAACCAAATCTTTTTTCATTACAAAAACAAAGAACGAAAGATTTTTGAACTGGTCAATTCTGTCATTGCTGTGAGCATAGCCAACCCTATTCTTACACATTTTCTCACACATGATATTTACTATTGATTTCTAATTAAATGGAACTCATTAAAATGTGACTCTGGCTTTAGAACTTGATGTTCAGTTTCCTGACAGTTTCACACAAAGCACAAGACAGCTGGAGGTACTAAACAGACAGTTTTTCCACCTTGAAAGCTCAAAAAACTGTGGTCAGTGCCTGAAAAGAAATAAAGCTTTCTGGAAAATGGCTTTTAGTTGTCTGTCCAGAGTACTTCAAAATGTGTCACAAATTCTTCTAAAAGTTCCTGGGGGTTTTATTCCCTGGAAGCCCATGAGGCCATCCTTGATGTGCTATCTGTGCTATGTTATTATTCCTGCTCTTTGAGGTTTTCCTTTCTAGATGTCAAAGGTTTTAGGATCTCATTTGGATCTCATACCACTTGCCTCTTCTTATCTATCCAGTCTGTGCAGATCTGTATGTGCAGCCTTCCTACCCTCCAGCAGATTGACACACCCACCCAAACTGGTATTGCCTGTAAACTTCATTTTGTTCTATAATGTTTTGAAGACAAGACACTATGAAAAGATAGGCACTGAAACAGGGCCAAATGCTTAGAAATTTTATTAATCACACATTTAAAAACCATGCAAATGATTTAGGGCTAAAAAGTGTTTTCACTGTTAGCAGATTACCAATGGAATTTTGTACCTTCAATTGATTATCTGTTTCCTATGGACTGAGTGGCTGCAGTTCATAGGTTGTATAAATATCATGTCCTACTTGACTTTTTGCCCTATCTGATTAAAAAAAGGTAATGAATATCAATTAACCACAAATAATGAGTATTTATAGATTCATAGAATACCAAGATGAAAGGGACTTCAATGATCATCTATTCCAACCTTTCAAGGTAAGAATATAGTTTAAATGAGATGGCCCAGCACCCTGTCAAGTTGGGCCTTCAGACTGTCTAATGCAGGGGAATTCCACCATGCATATAATAATACAATGCAATAAACCAGGTTGGAAGACCTTCAAGATCATCGCGTCCAAGCCATCAACCAATCCAACCCACCCAAACAAACTAGATCATGGCACCAAGCACCCATCAAGTCTCCTCCCAAACACCTCCAATGATGGTGACTCCACCACTCCACGGGCAGACCATTCCAATGGGCAATCACTCTCTCTGTATGAACTTCTACTAAGATCCAGTCTAAACCTCCCCTGGTGCAGCCTGCGACTGTGTCCTCTTTTTTGTTTTCTGTATGGATGCTTGGAGAGAGACCAACCTCACCTGTCCACAAGCTCCCTTCAGGTAGTTGTAGAGAGCAATAAGGTCACCCCTGAGTCCTCTTCTCCAGGCTAAGCAACCCCAGCTCCCTCAGCCTCTCTTATAGGGCTTGTGTTCCAAACCCTCACCAACCTTTTTGCCCTTCTCTGGACACGTTCCAGCAAGTCAACATCCTCCTGAACTGAGGGGCCCAGGAACTGGACACAGTACTCAAGGTCTCCATCTCTTGGGAGTTTATTCCAATGCTAATAGTTTTAAAGGTGACTTTTTTTTTTTCTGGCATCCAATTGAGTCTCCCCAGTAGCAATTGTACCCACTACCCCTTCTCTTTACCATGTGACTCTTTACAAAAGGGAGTCTCTCCCTCCTCATGATAGCTGCCCTTTATGTACTTGTACATGGTTATGAGGTCTCCCTAAGCTTTCTCTTCTCAAGCTGAGCAAACCCAATTCTCTCAGCTTGCCTTCATATGACAGATCTCCAGTCCCTGATCGTTCTTGTGGTCTTTCTCTAGACCTTTTCCATCCTGTCCAAATCCTTCTTGTATAGCAGGGACCAAAACTGTAACACAGTACTCAAGTGCAGCCTGACCAGTGCTGAGTAAAGTGGGGGAATGACATCTTATTCCTCCTTGTGATACCCTTACTAATGCAACTCAGCATCCTGTTGGCTTTCTTTGCCACTGCACCACCCTGCTCACTCATGTTGAGTGTTTTGTCCACCAAGGTCCCTTTCAATAGTGCTGCTCTCAAGCCAGGAAGCTCCCAGTCTGAGCTGCATTACTGGGTTATGTGTTCGCAGGTAAAAACCCTACACTTGGCCTGATTAAACTTCATACAGTTCCTTCTTGCCCACTTGACCAGCCTGTCAAGATCTTCCTGAAGGGTGGCTCTCCCTTCTGGGGTGCCATCTTCCCCACTTATTTTTGTGTCATCTGCAAACTTTATCAGAGTGCTCTTAAATCCAATATCTGAATAATTAATGAGGATATTAAAGAGCAAATATCCATAATATATGCATCTATACATTTGCATCGTGCATATCCAAACCAAGAAAATGTCTTGAAGTTGTTCAAATTGTTATATGTCAGATTTTATGAAAATGTATACCTTATAAGCCACCTGAATGTGTTGCAGGTGCTGAGCAGGGCACTGAGGGGCTATCTCCAAATGCCTTGGAGGGGGACTACTAACATAGATGAATGCTCATTGCCACAGCTTGTGTGTCAGTTTAAAATCTTGCACTAATATTCCTCCATGGGCAGAAAACACAATCTGAGTACTATGTGATTTCACCATCATATGCCACTTTGAAATAAGCTGATGCTCCTATTGTATTATGTATAAGGAAGACATGTCCTTTGACCAAGAAACAGAGATAGTGGAAGTATTCCACATACTTACTCTCTCATCTCAAAGTGCTTTAGTGACTCTTAATGATTCACTAGGGCTCATGGGGCTTGGTGTTAAACAAGTTAAACCAGAGTCTTTCATGTCTCCTCACACAAATCAATCTGATTACATTCTGGAGTTTTCTAGCATATTCATTATTATATTTACTTTTACTTTTCCTATTCATCTGCATAATTATATGATAAGTTTAACGTGAAGTAGTGCTGTGACCTGTGTTAAAAATTAATTTTCCTACAGTTTCTGGAACTAGACTGAAAAATGCTTAGCATCTCCACAACCAGGTATTAAAAACTTCAAGGAATCAAAAGAACTTGCTTTGATTGTTGTGTTCAATCCCTGTACTGTAACAAACAGTTGTATTGCATATGGCCTGTTTTCCTATTTAGCCAAAATAACCAGACAGATTTTCAATCTATTCAGCAAAGGCTTGCTCTGACAGAAGAGGAACCAGTGATGCCAGGTTTTTAACTGCATAAAATAGAAAGTGAGTTGAGTTTGAAATCCTGATAGTTGCAGAGGTGTGTGTTTGGAGGGGGGTGTCCAATGTTACTGTATTTTTCCCTTGCTCTTGAACTTTCAGTGAAAGCAGTGGAAACTCTGACTATCCTAGGAAAGAGATTGGTATTTCAAATTATTGATTTATATAATTCACTATCTTGATATAAATCAATCAATAGTTTAAAAACCTTAATATTTCTTACATCAGATACCTGCAGTGAAAGCCATCAGGAAATCAAATGTGCAGCATTCACCACTTGTGTGGCATAGTTACAGTTCTTCTCAAAAGCAAGTTGCAGAAGGGTAAGTAATTTGCCTTCAAAGTAATCTATGAGACAGTTTTTCATTAAATGTAGAGTCAGGTGAGCTGCTTACAGAAGGCAATGCTGGAAATGGAGTTAAAACTCCAGGAAGGAAGTCACTGTTCCAATGAAAGGGAAATTTTGAAAACTTTTATAAGAAACAAATGTGTAAACCTCAATGCCTCAGATGCATCAAATTTCAGTTGCCTTGTGAATTACTTATAGAGTTCACCACAGCCTGGACTTTATAGGGTTGTGGCTGGTGGGAGATGTGATGGTAGGAGGCTGCCCAGGGTGCAGCGATCATGAGACAGTGGAGTTTTCAATACACAGGCAAACAAGGAGGAGCAACAACAAAACCTTTACCTTGGACTTCCAGAGGGTAGACATTATCCTGTTTAAGCAACTAATCCGGAGAGTACCTTGGGAAGCAGCCCTTAAGAACAAAGGGTTTCAGGATGGTTGGACCTACTTCAAACAGGAACTCTTGAAGGCACAGGAACAGGCTGTCCCAATGTGCCGAAAGATGAGCCGACAGGGAAGGTGACCTGCCTGGATAGGCAAGCATTTTTTGAAGGAATTAGGGGGAAAAAGAGGGTGTATCACCTTTGGAAAGCAGGGGGGGGAGGCAACTTGAGATATGTTTGAGGGTGTTGTTAGATCATGTAGGAGAAAAATTAGAGAGGCAAAAGCCCAGTTAGAACTTAAACTGGCCATTTCAGTGAAGGACAATAAAAGTATTTTTATAAATATATTAATAGTAAAAAGAAAGAAAAGAAGAACCTCCACTCTTTATTGGACATGGAGGGAAATATTGTAACTAAAGATGAGGAAAAGGCAAAGATACTAAATATCTTCTTCGCCTCAATTTTCAACAGTAAGACAGGAGGCCTTCTGAACCTGTAGATGGGGTCAGGGAGCGGTATAGTCTCCCCATAATCCAAGAGGGAGCATTTAAAGACCATGGGACCATGGGATCAGATGGGATCCATTGTAGGGTGGATGACAGTTAATAGTGAGGGCCTCCAGGGATCAGTGTTGGGTGCAATTCTGTTCAATATCTTTATTGATGATCTGGATGAGGACATAGAGAGTCTGTGTCAGGTGTGAGCAGGTGAACTTTCTCCTCAGCCTGGTGGCTGACCTGAAGGATGAAGTGGCCAAGCTGAAGGAGGAGGTGTCTAGGCTGAGGTCAATAAGGGAAAGCGAACGGGAGTTAGACTTGTGGGAGAAGGCTCTGCAGATCTCCCCTGCTGAGGGCCGGGCCCCTGAAAATGGAGAGGGATGGACACAGGTCCCTGCCAAAGGTGGCAAGAGAAATCCACCCCGGCCCTCTCCTCCTCCTCCGCTGCCCTTGCGTAATAAGTATGAGGCCCTGCAGGCTGAGGGCAGTGGGGATGAGAGGGCTGAGGAGCAGCCATCCAGAGGGGAGACCAGGGCCAAGCGGTCCCCGGCGGTAACGACCAGCTCTGGGGAGCAGCCTAAGGCCAAGCCTAAGACCAAGCGGCCACCACCAGCTATAATGACCGGCTCCACAAAGAGAAGGAGAAGGGTTATAGTTGTTGGGGACTCTCTCCTGGGGGGTACTGAGGGACCCATATGTCGTCCCGACCCATCCCACAGGGAGGTCTGCTCTCTACCTGGGGCGCGGATAAGGGATATTGCAAGGGGAATCCCCAAGCTCATCAGTCCCCCTGACTATTACCCTCTACTGGTAATACAGGCTGGGAGTGATGAGATCGACAGGAAGGGCACCAGGGCAATTAAGAAGGAGTTCAGGCCCTTGGACAATTGATTGATGGGGCAGGCGCGCAAGTGGTGTTCTGCTCAGTTCCCTCAGTGGCAGGGGAGTACACTGAGAGGAACGGGAGAACCCACACCATCAATAAGTGGCTCAGGGAATGGTGCCAGCGGAGGAACTTTGGTTTCTTTGATCATGGGCCTACTTTACAGCACCCGACCTGCTGGGTCCTGATGGGTGCATTTATCTAGAAGGGGCAAGAGAGTCCTAGCACTAGAGTTGGCAGGGCTCATTAGGAGGGCTTTAAACTAGGTCTGAAGTGGGTGGGTGAAGACATCGGTCCCTCTGCAGAGGTAAGAGTAGGGCACAAGGTAGGGTCAACTGAGAGGTCGGGAGCCCAGCTGCAGTGCATGTACACCAATGCATGCAGCCTAGGCAATAAGCAAGAGGAGCTGGAGGTCCTAATCCACCAGGGCAACTATGATATAGTTGCCATCTCAGAAACATGGTGGGACAACACGCACGATTGGAGTGCTACACTGGGGGGTTACAGGCTCTTTAGGAGGGATAGGAGAGGGAGAAGAGGAGGAGGGGTGGCTTTGTATATTAGGGAGACACTTTCTGCCTCAGAACTTGAGGTAAAAGATGAGGGAATTGAGAGCCTGTGGGTTAAAATCAGAGGGCAACCCAACAAATCTGACATCCTGGTTGGAGTCTGTTATAGACCACCCAACCAGGATGAGGAGATGGATGAATTATTCTATAAACAACTGGAGGCTGTCTCAAGATCATCAGATCTTGTCCTCGTGGGTGACTTCAGTCTGCCAGATATCTGCTGGGAACTTAATTCAGCAGAGAGAAGGCAGTCCAGAAGATTCCTGGAGCGAATAGAGGACTGCTTCCTAATGCAGCTGTTAAGCGAGCCTACCAGGGGACAGGCTCTGCTTGACCTGCTGCTCTCCAATAGGAAGGGCTGGTGGGAGATGTGACCGGGAGGCTGCCTAGGGTGCAGTGACCACGAGATAGTGAAGTTTTCAATATGCAGGGAGATAGGGAGGAGTACCAACAGAACCTTCACCCTGGACTTCCGGAGGGCAAACTTCAGCCTCTTTAAGAAACTTATTTGTAAAGTTCCCTGGGTACCAACCCTCATGAACCGAGGGGTCCAGGAGGGTTGGACCTACTTCAAAAAGGAGCTCTTGAGGGCACAGGAACTGGCGGTCCCCATGTGTCGAAAGATGAGCCGGCGGGGAAGGCGACCAGCCTGGATGAGCAAGCAGCTCCTGGGGGAATAAGGGAAAAAAGAGGCTGTATCACCTTTGGAAGGGGGGGAAGGCTTCTCGAGGTAGGTTCAAGGAAGTGGTTAGATTATGTAGGAATAAAATTAGAGAGGCAAAGGCCCAGTTAGAACTGAAACTGGCCACCTCTGTGAAAGAAAATAAAAGCAATTTTACAAATATATCAATGCTAAAAAGAGGGCATGAAGAACCTCCACTCCTTACTGGACCTGGAGGGGAACACGGTGACCGAAGATGAGGAAAAGGCTGAGGTCCTGAACGCCTTCTTTGCCTCCATGTTTAACAGCAAGGCAGGAGTCCAGGATGAGTGGCCTCCTGAGCTGGGTAATAGGGTCGGGGAGCAGTGTAATGCCCCAGAAATCCATGAGGAATTAGTTCGGGACCTGCTGAGCCACTTGGACACCCACAAGTCCATGGGACCGGATGGGATCCATCCTAGGGTGCTGAGAGAGCTGGCAGATGAGCTGGCCAAGCCGCTCTCCATCATTTTCCTCCAGTCCTGGCTCACTGGAGAGGTCCCAGATGACTGGAAACTGGCCAATGTGATCCCCATCCACAAGAAGGGACGGATGGAGGAACCCGGAAACTACAGGCCAGTCAGCCTGACCTCAGTGCCAGGGAAAGTGATGGAACAGATTATCCTGGAGGCAATAACTGCGCACCTGAAGGATGGCCAAGGGCTCAGGTCCAGCCAACATGGATTTAGGAAGGGCAGGTCCTGCCTCTCCAACCTGATCTCCTTCTATGATCAGGTGACCCGTCTGGTGGACGTGGGGAGGCCTGTGGATGTAGTCTATCTGGACTTCAGCAAGGCCTTTGACACCGTCCCCCACAGTAAACTGCTGGCTAAACTGTCAGCTCGTGGTTTGGACCGCAACACTCTGTGCTGGGTTAGGAACTGGCTGGAGGGCCGAGCCCAGAGAGTGGTGGTGAATGGTGCCGCGTCCGGCTGGCGGCCAGTCACCAGCGGCATCCCCCAGGGATCGGTGCTGGGCCCCATCCTCTTTAACATCTTCATTGACGATATGGATGAGGGGGTTGAGTCAGTCATCAGCAAGTTTGCAGATGACACCAAGTTGGGAACAGATGTTAGTCAGTTAGAGGGTAGAAAGGCTCTGCAGAGGGACCTCGACCGACTGGACAGATGGGCAGAGTCCAATGGGATGGCATTTAATAAGTCCAAGTGCCGGTGCTGCACTTTGGCCACGGCAACCCCATGCAGAGCTACAGGCTGGGGTCAGAGTGGCTGGAGAGCTGCCAAACAGAGAGGGACCTGGGGGTGCTGATTGACACCCACCTAAACATGAGCCAACAGTGTGCCCAAGTGGCCAAGAAGGCCAATGGCATCCTGGCCTGTATTGGGAATAGTGTGGCCAGCAGGAGCAGGGAGGTCATTCTGCCCCTGTACTCTGCATTGGTTAGGCCACACCTTGAGTACTGTGTCCAGTTCTGGGCCCCTCAGTTTAAGAAGGACATCGAGATACTTGAACGTGTCCAGAAAAGGGCAACAAGGCTGGTGAGAGGCCTTGAGCACAAGCCCTATGAGGAGAGGCTGAGGGAGCTGGGATTGTTTAGCCTGGAGAAGAGAAGGATCAGAGGTGACCTCATTGCCCTCTACAACTACCTGAAAGGTGGTTGTAGACAGGAGGGGGTTGGTCTCTTCTCCCAGGCAACCAGCACCAGAACAAGGGGACACAGTCTCAAGCTGTGCCAGGGGAGGTTTAGACTCGAGGTGAGGAGGAAGTTCTTCACTGAGCGAGGCATTCATCATTGGAATGGGCTGCCCAGGGAGGTGGTGGAGTCGCCGTCCCTGGAGGTGTTCAAGGGGAGATTGGACGTGGCACTTGGTGCCATGGTCTAGTTGTGAGGTCTGTTGGGACAGGTTGGACTTGATGATCCTTGGGGTCTCTTCCAACCTTGGTTATACTGTGATACTGTGATACTGTGATACCATTAGTATGTTTGCAGACAACACCAAGTTGGGGGCAGGTGTTGATCTGTTAGAGGGTAGGAGGGCTCTCCAGAGGAACCTTGACAGGCTGGACAGATGGGCAGAGTCCAACATGATGGCATTCAACAAGTCCAAGTGCCAGGTTCTACACTTCAGCCACAACAACCCCATGCAGCGCTACAGGCTGGGACAGAGTGGCTGGAGAGCAGCCAGGCAGAAAGGGACCTGGGGGGGCTGGTTGACTGTAGGCTGAACATGAGCCAGCAGTTTGCCCAGGTGGCCAAGAAGGCTGATGGTATCCCGGCCTGCATCAGAAATAGTGTGGCCAGCAGGAGCAGGGAAGTCATTGTGCCCCTGTACTCAGCACTGGTTAGGCCACACCTTGAGTACTGTGTCCAGTTCTGGGCCCCTCAGTTTAAGAAGGACATTGAAACACTTGAATGTGTCCAGAGAAGGACAATGATGCTGGTGAGAGGCCTGGAGCACAAGGCCTATGAGGAGAGGCTGAGGGAGAAGTGGTTGTTTAGCCTGGAGAACCATTGCATGTCAGAGTATTGTCTATCGCACAGGACAAAGCAGAACTGACTGCAACAACTTATTTTCCAGTGGGAGGAGTCTGCAAAATGATTAGGTGCAGAAAACAAAGCAGTATCTTTGAGCATAACCATCCAAGCATACAACTCTAGATATAAACTACCAGTTTCTCCCTGGGTAAATTAATACTGATGTCTATCTAATTGTCAAGTGTTTGGTCAAAAGCCAGACTGAAATCTGTGTAGAGTTCTGAAGAAGGCTTGGTTCACACAATCAAGAAAATGATGGCATAGAATTTTTATTTTTTTAAGAGTTTATAAGCAATATGTTGGCAAACAAACCAAGTGCTAGAACCTATCCTCCCAAGACAGGCAGAGGTTGGTCTCTTGTCCCAGGTAGGCAGCACCAGAACAAGAGGACACAGTCTCAGGCTGCACCAGGGGAGGTTTAGACTGGATGTTAGGAGGAAGTTCTATACAGAGAGAGTGATTGCCCATTGGAATGGTCTGCCCGGGGAGGTGGTGGAGTCACCTTCATTAGAGGTATTCAGGAGGAGACTTGATGGGGTGCTTGGTGTCATGATCTAGTTGTTTAGGTGGGTTGGATTGGCTGATAGGTTGGACGCGATGATCTTGAAGGTCTCTTCCAACCTGGATTTATTGTATTGTATTGTATTGTATTGTATTGTATTGTATTGTATTGTATTGTATGGAATTAGACCCAAAT
The DNA here is from genome assembly GCA_015227895.2 of Colaptes auratus. Lineage (NCBI taxonomy): Eukaryota > Metazoa > Chordata > Aves > Piciformes > Picidae > Colaptes > Colaptes auratus. Next base: position 22,172,529 of record CM037640.1, on the reverse strand, counting down.
GTGTCCACTTGTATGAATGATACACTGCTGCAAAAAATGATACTAATCATCTCTAGGTACAGACTTAAATTTCAAAAAGAAAAAAATTATGTGCTTGTCACATTTCAATACATTAACTGTCTGTGTTTTCAGGTTTGTGTCTACAAACCAAATGGTGAGACAAAGTTGAGAGTACAGTGGGAGTAGATCACAAAGTGTCTTAGGATTTGCCTGGAGGAATACCTTCTCTTATAGTATAATCCCTGAAAGGAAAAGAAAAGGAAGAGGGGAGAGTGAGCAACAACTCTTTCATGTATCAATTCAGAATAATGTGTAACATTTGATGCATTTTGTTTGTTGAGGTCTTTTTAGTGATATATTTATATAATTATTAATATTTATTATGTCTTCATAAAAAAAATTTAAAATTTCTTTTTTTCTGTGGTCATGATCTTTTCCTGACTCATTGGATGATTAGTCTCATTTCCCAGTGGAGGTAGCTGGAAGAATGGAAATATGGAAGTGTGAGGTTTTCATATAAAACACTAGGAATCTTTAAAAGACTGGAAATAGCAAATTACTATGGCACAGAAGCTGAAAATAGCCATGCCTGCAACTGATTTCAGGCAAGAATGTAAAATAGACTAGATGGATGAAAGCCTTCATGTACTTCTTGCTGAACTGCTGGTACTGAATTCTGCATCTGAACCAACCTTTATATTTGCTAGTAAAGTTTATTTGTTCTGTAGCTTAACTAGATTTAGTTGCTTTATTTACTTAACTGCTTTCCTGCTCAGAGTGGGAACAATATAATATTTACCCCCCTCTACATTTACTTTATAGTATATCTTTATAGGATATCTCCTCTTACTCATTTTCTTTTTAAATGAAACAATATTGCAATTTCCTTCCACAGAGTATCCTTTCTGTAATTCTAATAACACCGCTTGTCTGTTTGTGGACCTCTTTTATTGCAGCCATATCCTCTTCTGAGATAGAATGATAAGAAGAGAGCCAAATATTCCAAAGAAGAGCCTATAATTGATCCTTGTAATGACAGTATAATAAATTTTGTACTGTTTTCTAGCTCATTTTCCCCGTCTTATTCTTTCCAGCAACGCTCTGGACTTGAACAATTATTATAGCAGTGGGCATGAGCAGCTCAATTTCTCTTCCATTGTACAACAGCTTGATTTTATTTCAATAATTCAATGACAGCTGTATTCCTTTCCTCCAAGCATTCTGACCTCTCAGAAGGTGCTCAGAGCTTTCTCTAGCTATTTACAGCTCAAGTGTTTGTCCCTCAAATATCCATGCTGAAGTTGTCCATTCTGTATCACAAGATGCACATGAATCTCCTCCTTCCTAGCAGCTCCCATACACTCTGTCATTTCTCATAACCTTCCAAGAATAATTAAGAAACAAACCTAGAAACTGAGAATGAAAACACTGGCTTGTCAAATCTCAAGTTGACTTTCCTTTGTAATTCTCAGAGAGGCTGCAAATGGATCTGAGTAACTTTTTTTCGCTGGCTGTAAGGAGACAAGAGTTCCCATCAAATGTTCTGAAAGACTTTAAATGTTATTTATACATTAAAAAAAAATCTTATTTTTGAAAGCAATAGTCAAAAAGCAAAGACTAAATTTGACAGCAATCCTTTTTTCTAAGATGGAAGTACCCAGAGACTGATGGCATCTGCTGCAAGAGACAACCTTGTGCCTGCCTTGGCACCTAACCAAGTCCTCTCTTTATGTGTCACTGCTTCTATACTCTGATGCTGCTCCTGTCTTTTCCCTCTTGCTTCCCTTCGCACTTCTGCACTCTTTCCCCTTCAGTAACTTTGTTCCAATCTCCCATCACAGGTCCCCTACCCTCTCACACAGCAAGCTGCATCGCCTCCTATCAATCTTGCCCCTGGAGACTGGGGAGGAAGTGGCTGGGGAAGGCAATCCTGCCTGCACTCTGTGCCCTCCATCACTCTGGATGATTTTGGCACAAACTGTGTTTTGATCTTGTCATAAGCCCACCTGCAGATGTCCTCCACAGAAGAGTTTAGCCTTTTCATTCGTGCAATATCTCTAGCCTTTTTTCCCCCCTGAGACTTTCTCATCCAGAGAGTGCCCGCAGCTAACACAGTTAGCAACGCTTCTGCAAGTCGTTGCATCCACTGACTTTTCAAAAGTCTCATGGTATAATACTCTCCTTGCTTCAGGTAGGGTGTTTATAATTCTCTTAAAAGCAATCAGGACAAATTCATGATGCTTACTGTTACAATTTTATGTGTATATTTAAGGGCTTTTGTCTTGCTATTTTCCTTACAGAGCAGAATTTCATAGATGCATGAATAGACTAAAAAATATTCGTTGTAAAATTTTTTCCTGAATTTCCTCACATGCTGGTGTATGTCTCTATTGAATGATTCACAGATCAATGACTCAAAGACACTTTATATGCAGATATATTCTATGTTTATCCTGCAGACCACCCACTGCCAGGAAATACAATTATCATTTTATAATTGGAGAAGAGCTGGAAGGGTACAGGTGTATACGTGCACATATGCATGCATGTATGCATGCATGCCTCACTTTCTTATGTCTTCTTTATGCCTGTGTATGCACATGTGTATGTATATATAAAATCCACATATGCATATTGACTGAGGGTGGAAAAAGAAAGGAAATCAAATTAATTAAAGTGTCCTGGGTAATATGATTGCAGTACTTTCAAAATGAAGCATGTCACCATCAAGTGTGTTCCAAATGACTGCAGTGATCTGCATTAAGTGGAAGGTTAATCATTTTCCAAACCTCCTGCTCAGCCTGGCTTTGGTAGAGCATTTACAGAATCACAGAATGTTAGATAATGGAAGTGACCTTGAGAGATCATCTAGTCCAACCCCCTGCCAAAGTAGGATCGCCTATACCAGGTCACACAGGAACTCCTCCAGGCGAGTCTTGAATATCTTCAGAGAAGACGACTCTACAACCCCCCTGGGCAGCCTGTTCCAATGTTCTGTCACACTCACTTCCTCCTGTTTCCATGGAACTTCCTATAACTCAGCTTCCATTCATTGCCCCTTGTCCTGTCATTGAGCATCACTGAGAAGAGCCTGGCTCCATCCTCTTGACACTCACCCTTTGCATATTTATAAACATGAATGAGATCACCTCTTGGTCTCCTCTTCTCCAAGCTGAAGAGTCCCAGCTCCACAATAATGCCAGGACACTGCCCCACTGGTGTAACCCCAGCAACAACCCCATCCCTCTTCAACTCTAGTTTAAAGCCCTGTGAATAAGTCCTGCTAGTTCTTGTCCTAGAAACCTTCTTCCCTGTGAGATAAGCCCCTCCCACATACTACCATTGGTCCTGGTGTCCTATAAAACAGTCATTATCAAAGAATCCTAAGCCCTGCCTGTAACACCAGTCTCAGAGCCAGGTGTCTACAGACTAGATTCTTCTACTCCCTTCCATATCATGGCTGGGTGCTGGAAGTAGAGAAGACAAAATCACTTGAGCCCCAGAGTCTTTCACTTGAGGCCCAGACTCTCTCACCAACAGTCCCAAGGCTTTGAAGACACTCTTCCTTCCCCTCAGACCATAGGATGGAGCTTCCTCCCCACCTGTCTGGAATATCACCAATGAGTAATAGTCATGCAACTGCACCATGTTGGGGAGTTCTTTAGCGATAACCCTGATTCAGGCTCCAGGGAGACTGAAGACTTCCCTATGTTGGGGGTCAGCCCTGGATATTGGGCCCTCTGTTCCTGCCAGGAGTGAGTCTCCCACAACCAGCACTCTTCTCCTCTTCCTTGTAGAAGAGGTTGCTATATGCACTCATCCCCTGCCACAGCCATGAACCCTCCACCCTTCACCCCCTCCATTTAAGCTACTGTCTTCCACCTGACAGGTGTAGGACACAGGGCTCTCTTGATCTGGACTATTAACTTTCAGTGCTCCATATCTGTTGTGCAGGGGTAACTGGGAAGGTGAGTGAGGTTGGGAAGGGGTTCATCTACCTTCTCGAGCAGGGACCTGGTATCCAGTCCCCTCCTTTTCTTATGCCACTTCCTTCTGCCTGGTGACTTCCTCCTTCAGCCTGATGTGTAGCATGGGGCTCCTCTGACTTCTGGTGAGCATCTCTCAGAGACTCTACCAATCTATTTCCCATTCACTTTCCCAAATGCTCCTTAGTCTTTTTACCTCTTCCTTAAGTTCTGCCACCATATGGAGCAGATAATTTACCTGCTCACACCTCATGTAGGAGGGTTTGCACTATCATCTGGTGCTACAAGCAGGCTAAGACATTCCTTGCAACCAGTAGTCTGGACAGCTGTGTTCCTGTAGCCTGCAACCTGCATTGTCCTGCACTTCCTTCTGTGGGAGCTCTGTCTGGACTCCCACCTCCACTTTGGATGGGTTCAGGAGTATGGTATTCTTTTCTTGGGTGGAGACCATTATGCATTGAGCCTTTATTTTCTTTTATTTATTTTTCTTTCTTTTTTTTTTTTTTTTAACACAGCAGTCAAGGAATGGGACAGGGGAATGGTAGTGCAATTTTTGTTCCTCACCCACAATCACACTTTTCTGTCACTTCATATCTTTGATGCAATTACAATTAATAAAGAAAATAACTGCAGGAGATTAAATAATTATATCCTGCAGGAATGTGTTTTATCCAGGCTTTTAGAGGAAAGGCAACACAAGAGCAGCAAAACCTGGAAAGAATAGTTTTGCAAGTAGAAAACACCTTGCTGTGATGTGATTTGTACCAACAGCTATGATACAGCCACAATGACTAAGTGTTTGCAGTGCTAATAGTTGTTTACTCCCGCACAGAGAGGGCTGGGAATTTCTCATCGAAACATATCTTGAATTTACCATGCTGGGGTTTTGCTGAATTCTCAGATTTAATTTTCTTGAAAAAAATTGAATGTGGCATATTTTTTTCTGTTCCTTGTGAAAGGTCACAATAACTTATTAGTCAAAATACTCTTTTCTATTGCAGTACCTTTTTTTTTTTCAGTACAAAAGGATTTCTTGTTTTCGTTGCAATTAAAACTAAACACTGGGTTATATAAAACAACAAAAGGTTTCTTTGTTTGAAAAATGAGACAAAAACTTCCAGAGATGTAATAGCTCTCTTTAGTCATGTTAAGAATACAATCAAAGTAAGGCATCTCAACAGCATTAACATGCACTAGTGCTGTGCTAGTGACTGCCATTTCTGGCAGTAGGAAACAATGAATTTAGAGACATAACTTTCAAATAAGTTTTCTAAGTAACTCCAAATCCATATGTTGAATGATTTGATAAAATAATGTTTTTGTAGTGCTAGAAAGGTAAAGATACTTGAGGGGAATGGAAAAGAAAACTGCATATATTAGTTTCGCTATTTATTTTACACATATATTTTTAGACAGACATTTTACAGTAAAGGCCAACATATTGCATAAAGTAGGTAACTACAGATCCCACATGAGCAGAGGAATCTGGAGTCCAGGCTTCACAACAAGACTGTCACAGAGAAGAGGAATTCTCTGCATGGAGCTGGGCCACAGAAAACAATTTAACAATCAAGATATCAAGTGCCTAGGCAAAGCAGAGTGTGGAGCCCCACAGCTCTTTCCTTCCACTGGGAAAGCACAGATTCATGTGCAAAACTCTGGCCATGGAGCATAGCACCTGGGGCCTGAGAACTGTAGTTAAGCAGCAAGTTAATGTGTGAGACATGACAGCTCTGAAAATGTAAAACTTGATGTGCATGTATGCAAGTATGCATATATATCTCTGCCTCCATCTTTTATAGTGGGATTTTTCAATGACCTTTCAAAAACTGTTAGCAAGCCAGAGGCATTTTAGTCAACCAAGTGGTAGTAATGAAAAATAAGTCCCTCTGTAGCTGCTTACACATGTAGTTCAGGTCATATATTAAAGTTGTTAGGTTTAGGCAGCAATGTTTTTTAATGCACCTATCGTTCAGTCATCTCACCAAATTATTCCAGTGGAGGTCCCATTTGGTTTCTGAGGCAGAAATTCAGCAAGGAAATGTCTTTTGAGTATATGAACTCTAGGCAATGACTTTCTTGAGTTTTCAGTCCATGTTATTTGAACAATTATTTTCTCTTTTTTCTAACTAAGCACTTTTTAAATCTTTTTAAGAGATCTACTCCGGTCTCATGTGATGCCGTATCTATGAGGGGACACCATGACCTGCACAAGCCCGCACCAGTGCAGGGCTTCATTTGAAGCTTGGGTCTGGGACATTTGTTCTCTTCTCACAGGCCTTCCCATTGTCATACTCCTGAAAAATATTTTACATTCATGAAGACTACCTTCTTAATCTTATGAAAGCCAGAACAGCTATCCAATATTGAGATTTCAAACAATTCAAATAAATGAAAACAACCTTTCCAAAGTACTTAATATAATTTGAATTCAAGTACTTAGTGAAAAAACATACCCTTTCTACAAATGGTTGTTAACATGGAAGTTCTAGTGCCTGCCAAATTCCAACAGCTTCATGTTTTTCCTCATTTTAAACTAAAGATAGAATGCCATTCACTCATTTGAGTCCATCATGCCAGTGCCTGGAGAAGGTGAGATGCAGTGATTCCAGTGAAATTCTGTGTGTTGTGTCAAATCTACCACCTGCTGCTGCTCATCAACCATAGTATTCATTTCACATCTTATACGTTGTGTGATCTTTCCTGTTCCCCCAGTTGCCAGTGCAACACTGCATCACTCAGAGTATGACATGAGCCCTCTTCAGCATAGGTACTGAAGTGAGATCACTCACATCATGATTTTCATGAGTTTAAATCTGAATGCTTTAATACTAAGTCAAGCATGATAGCTACTTGTTAACATTATTTAACATACTGCAAGGGTCCTGCCAACAGGGTGTTCAAAATACAAATGAGAGTCTTGAATTGAGACAATTCTCGAGGATGAGCAATTAAAAAGCTGCAGTCTTTATAAAAGGAAATAAAATAGGTATTGGTAGCAAAACTTTCTCCCTCCTATGTTGAATTACTGTGTTTCAGTCTCAGACTGCATGGATTACACACAGGGATGTAAGCAGAGGTAATTTTTCATGCTTGTCTTGCAAGTTTTGACTGTGACCATGGGTCTCCATTAATGTAAGTCACTGGAAAACATTTATTCACTTAGACATCCCTTCTGATAAGCTGTCTCCATCTTTTTCATCTTTGTTGCATCACATTGAGGCAAAGCACTGAGAAGTCTAAACAGAATTAGTTGCTGTAGAAATAGCCCTTGACAATGACCTACCTAGAAAAATGTATTCATGTTGAAATTCTCAAGCAAACGTGTCTTTTCCCCCATTAACACTGATTATTTATCCATTTTCTTTTATGTTTGGGAAGGCTGTGTCTTTCAATCTTGCTGAAACGTAGCAAAACTTCCATTGATTAATCATGGTCATGCATGATGACTTACAAAAAGTTTTCTTGCACTCCTAACTAGCTTTATCTAAAATTAAAGTTGATGTTGCAAGCAAAACATTACAGACTATATTTAATCCATCTCCTGAAACATCTAGTCCTGTTCAAGAACTTCTTTCACATGGAGTTATTAGAACATGGTGGGGAGTAATACCCTCCACTTCCCACATGACAGCCCACACCATGAGGCGACCAAGTAATTTTCCTAATGTCTTCCCTCCACACAGAGCCATCTTTTACTTCAGTAAGAGCTTCACCCAGAATAATCTGTGACTCAGAAAGCTGATGGCTGCTTCTTGCCTTGGGGCAAGAAAAGATCATTATTTTCCAAACTAAGGATAAACAGTAAAGCTTGTAAGGAAGGTGAGTCAAGCAGGCTTTTTCTCCTCTTAAATGATTTTTTGCTTTTGAGCTCGGTTGTGCTGCAGGCCCACAGCCAGGTTCTTCACCTCCATCAGCCTTATTTTAAACACTTTCCTCTCTGTTGCTCTGATGTCCTGATCAAGATTCCAATGAAGAAAAGAGATACATTAGCTTAATTAGATTTTGGAGTTTGTCCATCTGCTTTTTGATTTGTGCCCTTTCACTAGGTACAGGCAACCTTGTTCTGGAAACACGTATCAAAACAAATTTTTTTACTGATTAACTTTTTGGGTTGTTTTACAGTGAGGGAAGGAAGGAAACAAGTTTGCAATTGCATTGATTTCTCTTGACTTTCTGGGAAATTTATGTTTGCACATTTGTGACTTCCAGCTTTCCTACATCTGCAAGAGCTTTCCCCAACACGTTAATACACAGATTCATAGAGCAATTTGGGTTGCAAGGGACATTTAAAAGTCATCTTGTCCTCATTGCTTCCCCAGCCAGGCTTACTTGTTATACAGTGCTGCATTTGATTGCATTTGCCTTTGAATTTGCAATTTACATCCTCCAGTTAAGATTTAGATCCACTGATGGGTTAAAACAACTCTAATTAAAGCTTTTATCCTGCCTTCTTTGTATATAATTAGCAACGACAATAATTCAGGAACATTAATAGAAATCAGAAATGATGGGCATGATGGTTCTAAGTGCTTCTTGAAGCAGCTACATTTTAAGCTAAAAACACAAACCAAATCTTTCTTTATGGCATTAAGAACTCTTGAACTGCCCCCAAGATGAAATGCACTTTTCATTTTGGATGTATAGTTTCTTCCAATGCATTAGAGCTTTTGGCTGGCTAACCACTACATTCCTCTTAACCAAATGATTAATTACACAATCTATCAAAACATGTAATTTGGTACACGGTTTGCCCAGTCTTTTTTGCCTTTTAGCTGTCTCAAATAATCTTCCCACTCACAAAGAAGTATGAACAGCACAACGTATCTTCTTTCATCCTAAACCTGAAAGAATTCAGGATTTGATGTTCATGACTGAAGGAGGAAGAAGGAAGATAGGGATGACAAGAGGAGCATTGTTTTCCCCTGAGGTTCTGGGCTGACTCTGTAGCTTTTACATGGAAAGGTCATGCAGGCTATAGCTCTGTTAACTATCCTAAGCCTACATTTTCTGACAGGAGGAAAGCCGTCATCATGCCCATCATTTCTGATTTCTATTAATGTTCCTGAATTATTGTACTGTTGTGATACTCATTTCTCTAACATTGCAAACACTCTGACCTCAAAATTAAAACAAAATAAATATTGAAACTCTTGTTCTAATCCAGCAGTCAAAAAAATACATCCTTCTTCTAAAACATAGGGATCTACTGTCTGGTAATTCATATTTCATACTTCTTGCTCCAATATCACAGCCTTGGCTCCTAAGGCTCTGCAGAACTCCTTCCAGTCCCTGTTACTAATAGTGCTCTTCTAGAAACAATTCTGTATCAAATTCTTCTGCTATTTGTTCAAAATCATGCAACCATACATAGCTCCAAGGGAAGCTTAAATCTTTGCTCAGGAAGAACTATTAAGAATTGAATTTCTGCAGAAATAATGGAATTAGATTATTCTCTGATTTTTTTTGTTAGTTTTTATGAGAGTACTGAAAATAAGAATAGCAAATAAAATTAATAATTCTTTATTTTCTCTGTGCAAGTTTATCAGGTTGGGTGGCTTTTGGCTGTACCTGAGGATGCAAGTAAAGATATTTTTATTGATGATATAGACAGTGGCATATAGGTCGAGTGCACCATCAGCAGGTTTATAGATGACACCAAGCTGAGTGGTGATGTCAGTATGCCAGAGGGATGGCATGTCCTCCAAAAGGACCTGAACAAGCTGGAGAGGTGGGCTAAGGTGAATCTTATGAGGCTCAACAAGAGCAAGTGCAGGGTTCTACATCTGAGCTGGAACAATCCTCACTGTCAATACAGGCTGGGGGTAGGGAGGTGATAGAAAGCAGCCCTGAGGAAAAGGACTTGGGAGGTGCTGGTGGATGAGAAGCTGAGCATTGTGTCTCAAGCTGCGCCAGGGGAGGTTTAGGTTGGATGTTAGAAGTTCTTCATAGAAAGAGTGATTGGCCATTGGAATGTGCTGCCCAGGGAGCTGGTGGAGTCACCATCACTGGAGGTGTTTAGGAAGAGACTTGATGCGTGCTTGGTGCAATGGTTTAGTTGACTAGATAGTGTTGGATGATAGGTTGGACTCAATGATCTCAAAGGTCTTTTCCAACCTGGTTAATTCCTATTCTATTCTATTCTATTCTATTCTATTCTATGCTATGCTATGCTATGCTATGCTATGCTATGCTATGCTATGCTATGCTATTCTATGCTATGCTATTCTATTCTATTCTATTCTATTCTATTCTATTCTGAGTTTGAAGCCACGGTAAATTTAAGTAAAGCTAGAAACTTTGATGATCTGGCCATGTGACTACCTTTATTGTCTAATTGAGGTTTGGGGGTTTTTTTGCTATTAAAGGTAAGGAAGTTTTCATATGCATTTGTTGAATTTAGGTGTGCTTTCAAATCTATTGGTAGTATTCAAGTGATGTCCTTAGGTAAGTTGCTTCAAAGTTGAGCTAACTTCAGTTAAAAATAAACAAAACTGTACTTCTTATTACTCATTTTAATATTTTCTTGCTACTGTTGGAAGAACTGGTTGCACTTTTTTTGTCAAATATTGATTTGGTTTCTCCCAGTACAAGACCTTAAGAAATGTTTTTCAGTATTGCCCCTTGGAAGTACAGTGGTGGCAGCTTTCACTTGGTTTGGAGAGAAATATAACAAGGTTAGAAGCAGTTCAAGATTTTAATTCTTTGTGTTTATTTGTAATCTTCATCTTCATGCAGTACTCCGTGGAGAGCCTGGACTCAAGTCTTCCTTGTTGAACCAGTGTTTATAAGGGCAAGGAGCTGAGTCTGACATGCAGCTGAAGCGAGCAAGGGACCCTCAGGTGGAGATGCACAGACTTGTCAGCTCAACGGGAAAATGGATGTTTCTGTGCCACAGATTTCTATTGACTCATGTAAACTTGTAAGTCACATTTAGATGTTACAGTTGTCCCATATCTCCATTATATACCACAGCTACTGAAACAGGCCATGGCCATTAAATCATAAGGCAAAAAGAGACAGAGAACAACCCACCAGCTCTTTTTTTTCCTACCCAGTCCTGTTTGGTTCAGTTTAAATACTTCACAGAGTTGAATTTCAATGAAGGTTAGAAAGAAAGCAATCCAATCTCAGATGCAGCAGGCAGATAAAGATTTGAGAAAATTAAGGACCTGTGTCCCCTTACCCTGATCTGCCAGGGTCTGACATTCTGGGATTGGCATCTGAGACCTCAGTATATCACTGAAAATCCTGAGACATGGGGCACAGGAGGTGATCTCTCCAATGCGCCTGTGTTTTACCTTTTCGATGGTTTTGTTCTCTGTAGAAACAGAACTACATTGCTCTACTGAAAAGTGGGTTTAGTTCCTTTGCTTCACAAGTTTGTAAGATCTGCATCCATTGTGCTCACTTCTGTGTGCTTGCTTCCTTGCTTGAGAAAGATACTGGCCAACTGGGAAAAATGAAAGCACGGAGTGAAACCAAAGTCTTAATTGTATATGCCTTGATTAACAGATGGCTGAGGAGAGTGGGATGGCAAAAGCATGATGGTCTATAAATAGTTGGAGGATGGAGTTAAAAGACAGCATCAGACTAAGAGAAGACATATTTTATGAAATATCAAGATTTAATCACAAAATTATCAAGATATGTTATATAAATGTTTAAAAAGCATGACCTATTGGAAGACTCTTGCCTTTTATCTTCTGTACTTCCAAAATGCCACAAAATGAATAAGTTGTCCTTCTCTATGGATGATGCTAAAGCAGCGTTTGAAAATATTGCAGTTAATATCCAATGCAGTTGCTCTTCAATGAAAAATGTGGCCAGATAATGAAGGTGACCAGGATTAGAAATAATGCAGCCCAAGTCATGATCCTGCCACTGTGTGATAACAAGGTATCTTAAAAAAACCCCAAACAACTAAACAAGAAACCAAGTAAAATAAAAGTAGTGCATCTAAGGATAGAGTGTCTTTGTTTTATTCCTTGGCTTTATTTCTTTTTGAGGTATGTCTGATTAAACTTTGAGGCACATGGGAACAGATTCTTTTTTCACAACAAAAGTTAATAAGGATTTTGATTTACCTGTTTTAGGGGAAATGGCCAAAACAACCCCATAGTGTGATTTACTGTGGATAATACAAGTCAAACTCTTTAAATGTGAAATTCCACGCAGGATGCTAATCCTGGAAGAAACAGCAATAGCCTGTTTTTGTTAAGGAAAGATAATTAAATGTGTTGCAGATTTGCTCTGTGTCCTTTTTCTTCTTTCTCCCCTCCCTCCCCTCCCCTCCCCTCCCCTCCCCTCCCCTCCCCTCCCCTCCCCTTCCCTCCCCTCCCCTCCTTTCTCCTCTCTTCTTTGAACCTCTCCTCTCTGCACCTCTCCTCTCTTCTCCGAACCTCTCTTCTCCAAACCTCTCCTCTCTTGTCTGAAAGCTCACTGTTGCCAAATTCAGAAGCATAAATTCAACACTGCAATCTGAACTAACTTACTATTAATTTTTAGAATGTCTATTTTATTTGCATTTCCCACATGAATAATACAGGTACATATCTTACCTTCTACTCTGAATATCTGGTACAATTTCAATGCCTTGGTAACTAGCTTCTAGCTAACACTTGGACCAGTTTAGAAGCAAATATGTCTATACTCAAGGATTATTGATATTCACTGGTTAGTGCAGAAATAGAAAAGTGAATTTCTGGATTATCTCCATCTACACTCCATCTGGATTATCTCCATCTACACTCTGTCTTGGGTGACAGGTTGGACTTGATGATCTCTGAGGTCTTTTCCAGCCTTATTGATTCTATGATTCTATGATTCTATGGCCTTCCATGATGGAGCAGTCTCACAGCATGGTGGTTTTTGGATGTGCCCACTAGTGGACTTTCATCTCATATTCTCATAAAATGTAGGCACAGCTTCTATTAGTTGTTATAGGATTAATGCAGATATATATTAAATGCTTTTCTCAGCAAGGGGTGAAACACGATCACTGCTCTTCGTATAAGGGATACCTCAAGAGACAACATGGATCTCTGAATACACATCTAAGGGTGTGTTCCTTGGAAGAACTTCACAGAAGTTAGGTACTAGTTATGAAATACTTTTTGGTGGGAAAAAAAAGAAAGGAAAAAAAAAAAGCCTAGGCAGCTGCTCCCAGAACTACCTCTGATCTACAATCATTGCAACCAAACATATCAGCTGTGCTTGTACAGCCATATTACTTCTCATGGTCTTGGGTTTTACTGCTATGAATCTTTCATTGTTTTCTGCATCTTTCCTTTCTTTCTATACAGTGTCATAGTCTCAGCAGAAGGGACTGATAAGAGCCACCAAAAAGCCTATGACTTGGATTGAGAGCCTGACAGTGGTTAGAGCACAGTTGATAAGCCATTTGAAGTTGTGTTGTGGATTAGTTTTGCCCAGAAAGACACCAGTTGTGTGTTCCCAGACTGTTCTACACTGCAAGCCAAAGCATTGCAAGTGGCAATGAGAACACTTACTTTGAAGGTGCACTCTTGGCCCAAATGAAGCCTTTAACACAGATGCACCCTTGTAGAAATCCCCTTAAAAATGGGATGTGTTGCTTAGACACACAGAGAATGAAAACAGGATCAAACTTCAGTCCCTAGCATCCTGCACAAATGTTTTAGCTATTTATGTGCTTGGGCATAAAATAATCAATTTTCCTCCAGCAGCAGGTTTTGGGATCACTGATCCATCCATTGAGATTGCAGATCTCAGGCCAGGAATTCTTACTGAGGTTCAACATCTACTGGAAGTATGAATCCCTGAGGCAGGGGGGGTTTAACATCCTTTCTGGGTTGCTCTGCATGCTGTCTTACTTTTTTTGGATCAGAGTTTGGCATCCCCCCTGGAGACCAAAAAACTGCTTTGGTGGTTCGGTGCCTGTAAGTTGAGCACCACAGCATCCAACAAATAAAGAAATCAAAAGAGAAGGGAAAAAAAAAAGAAAAAAAGAAAAAAGAAGAAAAGAAGAAAAAAAAAAAAAAAAGAAAAAAAAAAAAAATAAAAAAAAAAAACAAAACACAACACAACAAACAAACACCCATGAGGACTGCCTCTTACAAAACAGAAAAACAGAATTTAATAGAATCTAACCATTCCAGAACCAGAATACATAGATTTCATTTTGTGATTTCAGAAACATACAGGCAGTGCATTCTTAAATTAAATTTTCATGATGCTTCTTGCTGATTTACTGGGAGTCACTGACTCCTGTCTGCTGGTGTCAGCACTCAGTTGACTACTACTGCCTGTTGTTCCTGCTTTCCTTCTCTTGAGCAAACACAGCAATCACCTAGCAGTCTCCTTCACAGATAATTTCAAATGCCTATTCTTTTGTCTGAGAGCAAGTGAAACTCCTTCATTCACTTCTCCACAGTTTAGCAGGCTGCTGTATTGGGGGGGTGTATGGGGGTTGAATAAAAGACACCACAGAAATTCAAGTACCAAAATACATTCCTGAAATAAATAATTACAATACACCCAGCTTTGCCAAATAAATTAAACAAAAATAGTTCACCATATGGGACTCTGTCAAGCCCTGTGCATGTGGGTGTAGGCTAATCATCACAAAACACCTCTTTGTATCTGAATGTTTTTATTTCAAAAACCTAAAAAGGCAAAATGACAACAACAATAATAAAAGGATTATCTCAGCATTTTCACACTTAGTGCTTGCTTATGTAGCAGATATATATGAACCCAGAGTAATACAGGGAAGAATGCATGCACCTTCTTTCTGTACACCCTCATATACTGGAGCAATTGCAGCCCAAATGGCAAGAGGAATTTAAAAGCCTTTTCTCCCAGATTATGTGATTTTTATTGCAGAACATCATCTAGTCTAAATAATAAGAGTCAGGGAAGATCCTTGATAACTTGCTTATGTAGACCATAACTTCTGTTAAAGCTGCAGCAAATCTTTTAGACAGACTACTTTTTGGATAAAAAGAAATCTTTCAAGGTTGGAGGATCCTGTATTTTTCTAGGCAAACTGGTAGAGTGTTTTTTACTTTTGCTACTAAACTGCATATAATTTCTACTCTGAATTCGTCTAAACTCAATTTCCAGGCATTGGATTTCATTATCCTTATTTTACTAAATTAAAGAAGTCATTATAGGAAGTCTTCTCTCCACAGAGGTACTTCTACAGGCTGTGATCACATCGCGTTAGACTAATTAACTACCCTGAATCCCCTAATTCTCTCTAGACCTCAAATCAAGTTTGCAGCCCTTTCCTAAAGTTGTCCAAACTTCCAACATTCTTTCCCAAAGTGTAGAATCAGACCTGCCCATTCCCCATAGGAGTCTCACTGTAATGACACAAGACTATCACGTCTCTGTCCTTGCCTGGCAGTCCTCAGCTCAAACGCTGGAGGACTGTGTTTGTGTTTATTGTTTCCAACACTGCATTGGGAATTTGTATGCAAATTGTTTGGCTCCTGGATGTCTGACTTTTTATTTAAGTATGCCAAAAGGCATGTGTCTCTGATTAACGTGTAATTGCTTTGTCCTCAGCAATACAGCATTTTAACAGACTTTGTTTAAACCACTTTTTCTCTGATAAGGACATTTTTTATTTTCAGCAAACCTAGGGAGATCATGCCTAGGTTTACTGAAAAGCAGTAATCTCAGGAGCTCGACAAATATATATTCATAAAGGGATTGCACTATTTTAACATAATGAAGTAATTTTAAAGTTGTACAATAAAGTCTGTCAGCATATTTGCTTTGTGAAACAAAATAAAAACAAGAGCAAACTCTTTGAAGATGTTTAAAGTTGATAACATGCACTGTTGTTAAGAAACTTCTCGTTTCAATTGAAAACAAAGTTTCCTACTTAAACCCATGTGAATTTGCATGAGCTGTACTTCCACCCTTTGAGTTACCTCAAAGAACACTCCCACGTAGCACATAGACAGCTCAGCTTGCACACCATGTCACATAGTCAAGCTTGAGTACTTACTAGTCTTCATTGCCAAATTTCTATCATTTCCCTGCACATCTTTCTTCACCAGTGAGCTTGAAATGTTTAAGCACTTCCAGTTCCCTGCCGGTGCCTTTACTTACAATGTTTATTTCACTTCAGTATTTTAACTTCCTGTACCTTTAAAAAGAGGTATCCTGCAAACTTTATCAGGAAATCTAACTCCTGCACAAACAGTACATGCAAAGCTTGCAACAAAACCCACTTTGCACTGATTTTGACTCGCTTTTACAGTCCTAAATATATTAAATGTTCATTACAAAATATTAGTTAAGTGGACGAAAAGTCATTATTTTAAAATGGGTTTTGTCTGAAAATGTCCCTGTAAATGTGTTTGGTTTCTGCTCTGATGACCTAGAGCCTAAAAGCAGCCAATTAAAAATCAGACATCTAACAGAGTGGGGTTTGATTCTCATTTTGGAATAGCAATATACTAAAAGGACCAGCAAACATATTGGGGACTGGGCTGTACCCCATTGGTCCTTCTTCCATGGTCTTGTGTCAGAAGTTGCAGCTGGAAATCAGGAAGCCAGAAAGAGTCCACGATGATTTCAGCATTCATCTGGGGGTCGTTGAATGGGACATTTGGAAAGAAATTATTTTCTTCATGTAAATGAAACACTAATTTTATCTGCAAATCTCAGTGAGGTCTTCACTATCACTTCCAGTTATTTCTTGCAATACGGTTGTGCTTTAAGGGCAATTAAGAGAGTACCTTGACTGCTAATTTGAGGATTCAACATAGTTAATTTATCTAGAAAGACAATTTGAAAAATACATGTGGCAGATTTTCTGCAGATTAATATAATCACAAATAGCAAATTCAACAAAGACGACTTTCAGGAAGAGTAAATTCACTTAATCTGGAGAAAGACTAATTTATATATAAATAAAACTCTGATAAGAATACATATCCATGAACCCATGCCTTTCTTTTCATATTCTGGGAGAGAGTTTCCTTCTATTCAAAGTTCTTTGAATTTTTATTTTTCCTTCACACAGTAGTAAATTAATAAAAAAATATTACAGGAGTTTTAAGACTCTCAGGATGACATACTTCCTCCTTCACTGAAGTGACCTAAATTCATTCCTGGCTGAGAAAGAAGCAGTTTGAAAAACATCTAACAAGTTTCTGAGAGAGGGAAGGTACAGTTGCTTTATCCAATATGAAGCAGTTGAATGCTCTGTCAGGGCAAATTGATTATTTTCTTATATTCACAGTGCATATGCACGGACAATATGCTTGGATCACACTCTGTACACACACATTGGCCAAATTTCAGGGGTATTCTTTCTGATAGGGAGATGCTATTGCTTCTTGTTTTCTGACAAATCAAGAGGCAGGCTGAAAGATTTCTCATGTAAAACCTTTTTAACAATGAAAAAGTTTTTCTCAGGTAGACTAGAATAAGTCTCGAGATCATTTGAATATTTCCTCAGCTAGGGATACACTATCCTGTACTAAGCCTCATAAGAAATATAAGTCATCATTTCCTTATACCTTAATGAAAGCAGTGTAGTTAAATCCAGGCTAATCACTATATGAGACAGAGCCACATCTCTCTAGCATATGTTGCATACTAATCAACTGAAGAAAAATTTTTGGCAATGTCAGAGCCACAGAACATACCAAAACCACAGTAGATAGGCTGCTATGCTTATGTGTTACATTTTTATCTAACTTAATTAGCTCAACTAACTCAGACAGCTTCCATTGAAGCCATCTGAAACAGGAAAATCACTTGAGTTTTAGAAAATAGCTATTCTTGCAGCTGTTACTCTAAGTACTGTTTGACTAATAATGTATCAATATATGATAGATATGAACTTAATCCTTCAACAGTTACCAGGAAAGCACTCCTTATTTACTCAGCTGTTATTCAGATATTCTTTTGATAATTGTTACAAATACATGGTTATGATAATGACATCTATTGAGGACAAGCTACAGAGCTGAAGTTTACTTGGGAATATTTCCAACAATACATAAATAATTGCAGATTTGAAATAACATTTCCTTTGAACAACATGCACTACTTCTATGATACTATCATCAGTCTTGTGCATAATTTGCTTTTTAATAGTCCCTTTAGAAAGCTGATAGGTCTAATCGAAGCTTGCATAAATTTTGTTTATCATTTAGGGAAGTTAGCAAGTCTTCATCAAAGGAAAACATATCTGCCAAATAGCACACCTCAGCTCCTTGCAGAAAGATGTGGGCTGGTTCTCTTAGGCAATTACTAACAATATTAATGGTAACTAGAAAGTTACTTGGAGTGTAAAATTGTCAAAATACCTCTAGATTTACCTGACATGTAGATCCCAAACAAACATACATGAAAGCAGATGCTTTAAAAACACAAATCCATATAAGCTATCCCCAGGCCAGGCTTAAACAATCTAGATATTGTGTGTAACCTCTCTATCTCATCAGACAAATGCAACTCCACTAACCATATCTTTCACATTGGGTGGACTTGTACCACCACCTCAGCTGTGACTTCTCTGGGTTTATTTCCCTGCTTCGAGCTGTTGTTATTTCAAGAGGCATACATGACTCCTTCAATACATTGTTAGTTGAAACTACAAACTTATTATTTTTAAATGTACCTTTTAAACAGATTTTTTAAAATTTATGAAGAAGAGGAATGAAAGTCAGAGTTTTATATCTTTCTTCTATGATCTAAAAACACGTGCAAAAGATAGGGAAAGCGTGGTCTTTCTGTCAGTCTAAAATGCAATCTTCTAATATTGTATAAGCTGGAATTAATTCACTACTAAAATTCTAGAACTTCTATTTTTGAAAAAAAAAATTAAAATTAAAATTACTTCTCTGATACTTCAGGATAATTTAAATAGTGTCCTTGGGAATATCAAGTATATGTCTGAATGTCCAAACCTCCTAATTAGAATAGCATTGCAAAAAATTCCACAAAAGAGGTAAATATATCAGCAAAGAGAGATTTGCATCATTGAAGATATAAAACCCAGATGCTCATCATGAGATATGTAGCTCATACTCAAAAGATACAGAATGTCAAGGCTTCCAATACAGTGTCCTGGATCACTACTTGCTTATGGGGAATTGAAAGAAGATGGTCAGCTCTGCACTGATAGATTCCTTTACAACCTCCTATTTAATTTTTCTGTATATGTGGCTTTATGATCAAGATCTAAGACAAATGACTGCCTGATTTTGTGATGTGGCTATGCTGCTTGAACTTTAGCTTCTGTAATAGCTTTTGCAATAGCTTTTGCACCATAGTTCAGCAATGCAGAACAAGCATCATAAGCTGTTATAGCGGAGGATCATCCAGAGCTACCCAGTTGAGCTTGCAAGGCCTCACAGTTTCCAAGACAAAAAAAAATATTGTATTTTGGTTCCTCTTCTTTTTTAACTCAGATCAAAAAATTAATAGTAATGAAGAACTGAGGAGCTGGATTCTTCATTTAGCACTGTCTCACAAAGCAATTTTAGTAAGCCACACTGAAATAGGAAGGATACAAAATAGTCACTAGTTAAAAATACTATTTTACTTCTCTTGTGATCAAATGGTTAGATTGGGTGGTGTACCAGTCCTGGGCAGCAGTCTGGCTTTCCCCATGTCACCATTCTGGCACCTGTGTTTCAGAGAAATGTAAATGCTACTAAGGGCTTATAGTGTTGGTAAAATATGATTGCAGTACTGGTACACTGTAACTTCATATATGATCTGCATATAATGTATACAATATACATGCGTACACGTATAATTCTGAACAGGTTTGTGTGTGCACCTGTGAAGATAAAAACTGCATATAACCTTACTGTGCACCCTAGCACAATTTGTGCAACAAACATTATCTGTTCAGCTGTGTCTGTCTCGACAACACACTGAACAATGGCACTCCTTAAGCATGATTTAACTTCAGGATGAAAATCAATTTATTGATCTTGTGTCTAATAGATTTCCTTTTCACTCAGTTTTTACCTACTGTAAGCAAACTATTGAGCTTTAAAGGGTAAATTCAATAACTGCTCTTCCTATTTGGTACTATGCATCTGGAAGACCTAAGGCTTTAAAAGCATCTGAACTTGTAAGTGAGATTCCTATTCAGCCTCAGAAGAAAAGAAAGCAAACAAACAAACAAAAAAAAAGACAGAAAGCTGAAAGTTGTAGCTTGTTTCTGAGCCAAATCAGGGAAATCAATTTCAGTATCATTCCAATTCTACATCATCAGGCTGTAAGGCATTTATTTCCCACACCATAAATAAAAAGGATCTGCTTCAGTCTCTGGAAAAAAGAAACAAACAACAAAACCACACAGAACTAGGTGAAATCTCAGAAATATTTCCAGTTGTAGTTCTTTGATATGAGCAACAACTACTTGCATTTTTGCTTTGGAAAGATTATTCTTCAAGAGAAGAACATATTCTTCAAATGAGCAATCTCCTGATTTATTGTGACAATCTGTTTATGATGGTTTTGTTAACACCAGGAAGAGTTCTGCCTTTCTGTTTGCTTTTAATATGAAGCCAGTACACTTTTGAAAGCTTTTGTGTCATCCTAGTGAAGCGCATTACCTGGGGTTTGGGAGGAATGTCTCGTTTTTCTGTATACAACTTCCTTTTTCCTCCTCTCCTCCATGTCCAGGTATAACATTTTTCAGCATTGCTTAGGGTTTTTCCCTGTTGTTTCTTGATTTTGTTCTAACATGGGCAAGTCAGACAGGTGGTTAGAATTCCTAATCTTTGTCTAATATGTGTTACAGCTTAGATTTGGGCTCCGGTTTTGCAATTGGATCTGATAGTGTGTGATAGCATGCGTGCCTCTCTGGAGGAACTTGCTTTGGCAAGGTGCTAGCAATCTTGAGCCATTTGCACTGCCTGCTGTATTACTCATGATTGACCATTTGGTTCTGTCTGTGTAGCTTTCTTTGTTTTCATGCCAGTAAAACAAACAATAACAACTTTCTTTGCCCTCTTCTTTATTGCTTTTCTTGTATTATTGCTGCCTTAGTGATATCAGGTGAGCAATACTGGCAGCTGTCTTCCCACAAGTGCCAAAATACTAATTTCTTACTATCACAGGACAGTGTTCAGATTCTGAGGGCTCATCACCAAATATGTCTTTTAAGCTCAATACAACATATTCATAAAAAAACCTGGTCATTAATGATAAATGGTACTAAGTGTACATTTAGCATTATGGAACCATACAGAGGGATATGCAGAGCTTGTGACCTCAAATGCTCAGATGCATTCAACTTACTATTTACAATGAATTACATTCTTCCACAATAGCAGCATTACAAGGAAGTTTATTTTGTCATGCTCAGATTTCATAAAATAACATCTTTCAGCATAACTTCCCTATCCTCATTAAAACAAGCAATCTTTTGTGTGTTCTAGTACTAGCACAATGAAGATCCTGAAGAGTATCTTAAATGTATTGAGAGGAATAAATAATTGTATGATTTTAATACAGGATACAGCAAAAGATATGACAGTATTTCCCAGTTAGGGTTGCCAGAGGAGACACTTACTATGGAAATTATACTAAAGCCTTTGGCAAATGGTGAAGGTGAATTATGTGTTAAAAAAAACCTGGGAACATAGTATGTTTGATGGAATCAGAACAGGGGTTTAAGTCAAAGAATGACACATAGAGGGGAAAGAACAGACTGATGAGTAGGAATTTTGTTACCAGTTCTTCCTTTGACTTGCTCCATGACCTTGAGTTAGCCTATTAACTTCTCTGTCAGATTTAGCATAATGGTGTTCCTGTTTTCCTGCAGCAAATGCTCATTAAAAAAAAGATTCCTTTGACTGTGATTGGAAACAAATAGTAAACACCAAACATTTCAAGTAAAAAAAAAATAAATACTAAAACAGGTAAAAATTCCAAATTCTTTATTTGCATTTCCCATCAGAGATTTTCAAGGAATATTTTCCAGGAATGCAAGGACTTCATGCAAAAAAGCTTGTCACAGAACACCTTTTCCCATCAAAATTAAGTTTTGGTAGAAAAACACAGGGAAAATTTAGCCAATCAACATCATTAGATGCTTACTCATTTATAAATCATGTAAAGAGTTTTCACTGACCAGATGGATATGGTTTTCAGCTGACCAGGTGGGCTGAATGGCACAGACATAGCAGTTTTGGAGTATGTGACATGCTGCTCACTAAGTTCCCTTCATCTCTCTGTAGTCTCTGCAGCATGGCATACCCTCAGACACATCTATGGCCTACCTTCTAAGCCTGATCTAGTGTAGAGTGTCCCTGCCCATGACAGGGGGGGTTGGAACTAGATGACCCTTGTGGTCCCTTCCAACCCTGACTGAAACTATGGAACTATATATAGTCCTAAACCAATTTCCTCTTAGCAACAAGTATGCTCATGATCCCTTCTATAACATTTGTTATCTTAATCCCTTTGCTTTCCATTAGTCTAAATGGCTGTTCCTTGTTCTCTCACACAGATCTTACTACTTCATATATCAACTACCGAAGTAATGACAGAAGCTGACAACAAGATGGAATTCATTCAGGCTGTAGCACCTATAATGACATACATCTTATAGTGATGTGTTGAACACTTCACAGTATCCATAGGATTAGCTGGCAGCAACAGTAACAAAATTCATACAAGGCATAAATAGTTTATCTCCAGAGCTGGAGGCGGAGTTGTTTACCAAAAAGAACATAGACCTAATTAAAATGTCATAATTGTACGATAAATAAGGAAGAAACACTGAATTAGCTTTGTCCAATGCATAGTTCATAGGATCTCCAAAGACTCCCTCTGAAATGCCTTTCTTAACTTGTCATTTCCTGAGGAAACCAACAGAACATTGCTAACTTCTCCATTTTGTCAAATGTATATTTCCCCTTCAAAGCTAAGTCTTTGGTTCTTTTACTTTCCAGCTTCCTGGCAGTTCACATGGCAATAAATGAGTTTCATTTTATTAGTTTATTGCTTTATTTATTTTATTAGTATTTTGGTGCTAGTAGTTACGCATCCTTCTTGAGGACATCTGCAGTTTTAAGACAGCTGGTTCGACTTTGAGCCAAAAATGTAGGTGCCTTAATATTTTCTCAGCTTCATTGAGACAGAGGAGACAGATACAGAGTGTTCCCCACTTTCATTCTGCTTTTACACCCTTGGTACATAAGTGAAACATAGCAATTTATAAGACCTCTAAAGTCATTCTGCTTGTTGTTTCATGGTTCTCCTTATTGCTTCTGTTGAATCCAGCCTAGATAAACTCTTATTTCATAGCCACAGCTACAGCTACACCTTTCTCATGTAGAGAAAGTCCTAGAGAATAGTGAGCTTGATTCCCACTTGTCGTGTACAGATAAGGTGATGTGAACTGTTGTATTTCTAATTTATTTTTTTGCACTTATTTTGGGAAGGTATAAACAGAAAAGAAGGCACAAATCAGTGAAGAAAGATGTAAACCATTGGAGAAAAGGGTATTTTTTTAATAGCTCTATGCAAACTATGTAAATTAAGTAATCTAGAGCAATTATATTTATTAGAAAAGCACAAGTTTGTGCAGACAGCTTCTCAAATATTTTTTTCTTTGTCATCAAATGTTACCTTTGATTACTGGATAATAGATTTTGAAAGATATTATTTTAAAGGCACAATCAAGCATCTGTGATACCACCAATTATCCTTGGTATCTTCTCCTGGTTGATGCTTTAAACGCCCTGCATGACAGGTAAATCAAGACCTTCTCATTCTGTGATATACAAACAAAATGAATCATGTATTCTTTAACAAAAATGTTCACTATAAAGATTTCTAGCCTTTCAGTTAAGCCTTTTCTGAACAGTCTTGACTGTTTCATAATATTACTTGGCCATTTCTATGCACTGTAGATAAAGGCTTGGCATAGTTTAGACACAGTCTCAAGCTGTGCCAGGGAAAGTTTAAGTTGGAAGTGAGAAGAAAGTTCTTCCCAGAAAGAGTAATTGGCCACCGGAATGTGCTGCCCAGGGAGGTGGTGGAGTCCCCATCCCTGGAGGTGCTCAAGAAAGGCTTGGATGTGGCACTTGGAGCCATGGTTTAGTTGTCAGGAGGTAATAGGTTGGACATGATGATCTCTCAGGTCTTTTCCAACCTGGTTGATTCTGTGATTCTGTGACATTTTGTATTATTATTATTATTGTAGTAATGATGATGTGTAGTATTTCAATAATTATTTAGATAATATTAAAAAAATACAATTTTTAGGCTCTTTTATTTAAAAGAGAAAATAAACATTTTGACATACATGCAATTGGACACTCAAGTTATGTAAACACATAAGAATTTTTACCATGTGAGAAGTCTAGCCCTGAAATGGATGACATGATGATGATCCTTTCGTGATGATCGATAACTTGTTAGCAAAACTGAACATCTCATTTCACCACTGAATGCCTTCCTTACGAGTTGCAAACTGATACCCACAGAAGGAGCTGCCTGGAGGCTTTCTCAGTATTAGTTCACAGGTAGTCATGCAATGGCTGTTCAAGGATCATAAATGCCATGACATCTCTGAACTTGCTTGACTGCTTACTAACAAATTCTGACAGTATGTGAATTCCTGGCCACACCAGTTCACGTATTTGTAATAATTCTTTGTTATATACAGATATGAAAAATTATGGCATTTTTCAAGGCCAGACTTAGGGGGGGTTTGAGGGTTATTTCTTTTGATTTGGTTTAGTTTTTTTCTGTATCTGTCTCTCACCATCCATTTTGGTATACTATAAAGTTAAAGAAACTGAAAGCAAGCAGTACTGATGATCTTTCTAAGCTTTTATTTCTGTTCTGAGGAGAAGAGCTTAATCATAGAATCATACAATGGTTTTGGTCAGAAGGGACGTCCAAAGGTCATCTAGCCCCTGCAGTAAATGATGGACATCCTCCATTAGATCAGTTTGTTCATAGCCCCATCAAGCCTGACCTTGAATATCTTCAAGGATGGGGCCTAGACTACCTCCCTGGGCAATCTGTTCCAGTGTTCCATTACTCTCACGGTAAAGTCCTCTGAATGTGCAACCTAAATCTGTTCTTCTCTAGTTTCAAACCATTGCCCATTGTCCTATCACTACAGGCCTTTCTAAACGATCCCTTTCCAGCCTTTTTGTAGGCTCCCTTCAGGTACTGGAAGGCCTAAGATTCAGTCTCTCACTACTGGTACTTCTCTTTAATTTCCATAAATAACTGTAAAGTAGCATTTCTGAACGAAGTAACAAATTGCATTATGATACATTCTTTATCCCATGTTAGACCTTGATCCATTTTAAAATTGTTACCTCACATAATATGCCTTCTGCTGGGTCACAGGATACAAGTTAGGGCTAAGAAAACAAGGAATTTTTCCCAACAAAGTTATAGAAACTTCTGCGTCTATAATGTATTGAGTAGTGCTGAACATGAGCTGGATGCATGACTTAAAATGATTATATGACTTAAAAACATAATATAGTAAACAAAAAACCAGCATAACAAGGAAGGACATGATAGAGGCAATTTACAAAAATGTATGAGTATGTAAGTCTAGATGAGAAGGAAAATACACATAAAAAACCTTTTACATAGAACATGAGAATATAATATAACAGATATGACTAACCTATGAAGGACTTACCAAAGTTCAGAGGACAGATTTAAAGTGTTTGGAGGCATGCACAGATGGAAAATCTCTGAACACAGCTTCAAGGACAGAGAGGCACCATATTAGAATAAACATTTTGTTGATATTAACACAAAATTAGTCTTTTTAAAAGTAAATAAATTCTTATCATTAATATAAAAAGATACTCAATGTGTATATAAAGATAAGATGCTTAAACTGTCTTTGTGGCTTCTATTCTGCCCTATTTTTCACTTTGAAACATTTTATGTTTGATGGTTTCCTATTATGTCATTTCCTAGCACCACAGCTAAGAGGGTTTCTCATATTTGCAATGCACATTATTAATACACTGCTTTCAAATCATACTGATTTGGGTGTGTTTGTATGGTATAACTTGTACTGGTAGAATTTCTTATGGATGTGCTACAAAATCAGAGGTTCTCCAGTCATTTTTCACCCAAGTCAATGTACAATATCCTTTCTGTGCTAAAAGATAAAAGATTGTATTGCACCAAATTGCAATGTTTGCATTTACAATTAAGGCTTTATTCATTACTCCTGCTACTAACTCAGGATCCAGGATTTGCTTTCCTGAGGGCTTCCTCAAATGTTCCTGTATGGGTCCATGCTTTCTTTTTTATAAAGCTTCTGAACACAATACTGAAGGAAATTAATAAGAGACGTTAATCCGATAACTCCATGTTTTGTTTCTTTCTATTAGCATTCCATATCTAGCAGGCTCTCTCTACTAATACATAAATTGGGAGTAGCTTGTTTCATACTCTTTGACTGACCATGATCTCTATGAATATATGCATGCTTATCAGTATAAATATGTACACTCCAGGCTTTGGCCTCACACAACAATGAAACCAAATATTTACAAAATATACACAAAAGAATCCTCCATTTGTTAGTGTGATTCATATTTAAGACTAGCATGTAAAAAATCCATGTCAGTGTTGGCATAGCTATTCGCTTCCACTTTAAAAATGCTAAGTCTTCTTAAAAACCAAACCCAACAGCAACATGAAAATCATCATTCTTCTCTCGCAAACATATGACCTTGCTAATAAATTGTCTCTAGAAAAGGTTTTGCACCCAGTCTTATGGAGAGGTTACCATGAGCAAAACTGAAATGTGTGAGAAGGTGGAAGGTGTAAGTTAGAATCAATCACAACTACCACACGCAGACCAAACAACCAAACAAAACCCCCACAAACAACGAAATTAACAAAAAACCACCAACCTCCCCCCACAAAACCCCCCAAAAGAGAGAAAATTCCATCTTCATTTGGTTTTGTAATGTAAATTGTGCCACACCCTGTACCTGAATCTTATTCTGCAAGAGTGCAAAGTGCTTTTCAAATTTGTGATTTTCTTGATCAATTATCCTAAGTGGTTAAAATATCTGCTGGAACGTTCCAGAATGATATATTCTTTTAAGGGCATGACTTTTGCATGTGGATATAAATATAAACATAAAAAAATATGAAAAACCCACTACTGACTCTAAAGCAGAGAATTACTCTCATACTGAAAGCTGTTTAAAAAAATCCACCAAGAACCTGATTTGTAAACCTTTTGACTGCATAATTAATTTCCATAAAAATAATTATACTGGAAATTCAGAATAGTGGACCTTCAGTACTTATAAGTTGTGCATATTGATTGGCTTTTTTTTTTTTTTTTCCACTTAGAGCCCTCAAAGTAGATCACAAACATTAATTTTTCAGAATCTGGGATCTCCTGACAAAGCAATGCCCCCTGCCTCTTTCCATCTTACCTTTCAAGAGACCACTATTACTCCTGGCAGCCCTAGCCCATCAACAGGCTTTTTTCAGGTGCCCTTGAAAACAACTTCAGACATACAGATGAACCTTTCTCTATGAATAATTTCCATCTGTATGCAAGGATATAAGGGAAACTCGCAAATCCTTGTCCTGCACTGTTGAAACTGTAAGGATTTTGCTGCAGAGTCGGCATCTAACTACACCTCAAGGGACTTCTATGAGAACTTGGTAAGACAACTGATGACAAAAGCCAACCACTACTGTTATTTTTCCCAGATCTCTGCCAGACTGTACTTATTGCTCTCTAGTCAGCAGCATGACAAGCTCTACTGAAGTGATATGTCACAGAAATACACATTTTCCTGTATTGAGTGAATTGGAAAATCATGTATTTTTAATTACCTGTAAAAGGACACTAGAGCAGCTGGTACTACAAAGCATACGAAAAGATTTGCCTAGCTTTGGCTTTGTGCTTTGAGAATCAAACAGTTAAGTGCCTGTTGTTCAACAGTGAGTAATGAATGTGAATTATGTGGCTTGGAGAAGGCATGGGGTTTTAAACACAGCCTCATCCCATTTAACTTTGGTGCTGCTGCCTGCTGCTAATTTACTCCTATTGGATGTTTCTGGATCATTACTGAAACTGTGTTAGTCATAGACTCCCTGAGATGTTTTACAACATTTCTTGAATAACAGACAGCTGCTATACATTAAGAATACACCACACAGGCTTCAGACCTCCTTACACTCATTTTTATGCTCTTAGGCAGGGGAGGACAAAACACAGAAGCTTGCAGAAAATCTCTGGAGGGAAAGAAGGAAGTATCCCCAGAGTGAGATTTCCACCTCCCTGCTGTTGTGTAAACTGCTGTTCTCTAAAGGAAGGTGAACAGGAATTGCAAGTGGCTAGTGGTATGTTTATCTCCCCTGAATCTCTACTTTGGCTTCTGTGATAGAGAAGACAGTCATGTCAAATCTACTCAGTTAACATTTCTCTATGAATTCAGAATCATAGAATCATTAATGTTGGAAAAGACCTCTAAGACCATTAATTCCAACCTTATACTCAGCAACTCCACAACTACTAGACATGTCCTGATGTGTCATGTTTTTTTGAACACCTCCAGGGATGGTGACTCCACTGCTTTTCTGGGCATCCTGTTCCAATGCCTCACCACTCACACATACTAAAATAGGTTTGAACTTTTCCATGTTGTTTCCCCTCCTTTCTCTCTCATACTCTAATCTGTTTAAAACTGGTAGCATTTACTACAGTTTAACAGGCTTGAGATCCTTCAGTGTCCTGCATCATCACCTAGAGTTAGCACTACCAGGCTATTATGATAGCATGGAAGATGTGCATGAATGCTAAATAGCCAGTATTATTTATTGCTATCAAATTTATATACTCATAAAGACCTGTGCATATAAACATTGATGCTCTGATGTGGTAGTTTTAGGCTGTGCCCTAAAATTTTCCACAGATGTTGAGCAGCAAAGGGTAGAGTGTAAATAATCCTCCACTGGATGCAAAAAGGAAAAATAAAATAAATTCTAAATAATCCCATCAGTCTGACTACTAACAAAGTTAGTTTGCATAAATTAACTTTCTCTCTTTTCACTTCCTTTGCTTTGGCAGATACTAGCTCTGGCTTTCTCCTGTTTGCTGACCTTGGCTGCATTGCTTTGTTGTGGCTGAGTACTAATAAGCTCTCTGATTTTCTCCTCTTTTCTCTTGTCCTGTGTACAGGGGGGAGGGCAAGGAGCAGGGAGGGGGAAGTTATTGGTAGCCCTCTGTTTTGTCCAGGGGGTTCTTGTGCTGTTTATAAATATATGTAAACATTGTATGTTTTGTACATATTCCTGCATTTCATAATTTACATCAGGTTTTGCTAGTAAAATACAGCTTCATTTGCTTTCATACTGAGCTAGTCTGGCAATTTTATGTTGGGGGGTAATTTCAATCCACCACACCTAGAAATCAACTGCTTTTAAAAATCATATTCTGATTAATGAGTACTGTTCTGAGTACTTAAGTACTCAGAATGTTCTGAGTACTTAAGTGAAGACTTTCTATATTTGATAACTAATCGATGTTATTACAGAACACTTTGCTGAACTGCTGAAATTTTGACTAATATTGTAGTCACATGCCTAAAGTCCTGCTAGGCTTCACCTCTGACTGATTCCTCTAAAGCCTTTCTCCTCTTTCCAATTTCTGTGTGAGTTACTACACTTTCAAAAACTCCTATAGGTTTTTTTTTCTGTATTTCTAACAAAAAATAATGGAAAATGAATGTAAGGAATGGAAAACACATACTCTTTGAAAAATTTCCAGGTCAATGATCAAGAAATGTTACATGCATCCTGAAGGTGAAGTTGCATGAATTGTCACAGTGCTGATTTGTCTCTTGTAATG
Organism: Colaptes auratus; assembly: GCA_015227895.2. Taxonomy (NCBI): domain Eukaryota; kingdom Metazoa; phylum Chordata; class Aves; order Piciformes; family Picidae; genus Colaptes; species Colaptes auratus. The sequence continues at coordinate 22,142,688 of CM037640.1, read as the reverse complement.
TGAAGAAGTATCATTTCCAGCTCATTTGATAGCTCACTGAAGAATTTCCGTAGTGTGCTCTATGAAAACTGGACTCAATGGGTTTCCATTACAGAGATGTTATCGCTGGGGAAAAAACAACAAACCAAACCAAACAAAACCCAATCAACCAAAAAAAAGACCAACCAAGAAAAAGTAAAACAAAACAAAACAAAACAAAAACCCCAAACCAAACACCTAATATTTTAACTCACCATGGCAAAAAAAATAAATCACTCTTTTTAAACCTGTCAAAAATGAACTCTGTGTGGCTTAAGAAGAATAACTAAGAAGAGTAACTCAAGTGTGGATACCAAGGCTAGAGGATGGGTACTTGTCTCTATTCACAATTAGATCATTCCAAAATTAACTTCTTGTCACCCCAAACTACTAACCTTTGTTATTCTAAAAACAAATTTTCCAAAACAGCAACAAATAGGACAGTAGTTGTGCTGACTTTCCCCCATATAGTACATGCACAACCACACAGATGGCTGTCCATATAGATCCTCCAACAGCACTTGCAAAATCACCTGTAAATAGTGGTGGGTTGATCTTGATCAGCTGCCAGACACCGACCATCTCCTCTCTCAAGCCCCCTCCTCAAAAGAAAGAAGTTAAAATTAAACCTTGCATGTCGGGATGAATAAACCTCATCAACTACTTTCACAGCCTGACTTGATGAAAAAAATATTTCATTTATTGTCTACTAATAATGGAGCTGGATGTAAGGAAAAAAAACCTAAAGCACTTTCCCCCCACTCCCTCCCTGCCCATTCTCCAGGCTTATTTCACTCCTTCACATCCAGCTCCTCTACGTTCCCACTAACTCAGGCACTGTAGGGTGACAGGACCGGGGCTGTGATCAGTCCATGGCAGCTCCTCTTTGCCACTTTGTCCTCATGATCCTCCCTGCTCTAGCCTGGGCTCTCTGTTGGCTGCAGGTCCTTCTGGGCATGCCCACATGCTGTGATGTGACCTTCCTCAGGAGCTGCAATAAAACCCTGCTCCAGTCCCTGGAGCACCTCCACTTCCTTCTGGTCTCACCTTGCTGTTCACACTGCTCTCACTTGCAATTTAAAAAATAAATAAATAAAAAAATAAATAGATAAATCTCTTTCTGAAATATATTTATTTTTACAATATAGAATTAAGAAAAAATATGCTTCGAGACTGCATCTTACCAGCCTGAATAATCTGGAAAATATCTATCAGTTTAAACTATTCAGTCATAAAGCTGACAAATCTATGCCAAGCAACATGATCTGCTTCTGATCTCCACCCAGTCAGCCCTCTCCCAATTTCCCATTACTGTGTCACCATCTATACCTGATTATGGTGCTTCAGTACTTCAAAGTCTGAGATTGATGATCAAGTTCACACTTCTGGTCACCTGGTTTTAAAGGAGGAGTGGGACTTGAATTGTGGGGGTTAAGAAGGAAAATATTTTTCTTGTCTTGCGATGCTGAAAGGTCATTCTTGAGCAGAATTGGTTTAAATAATTTATTGTGAGCTACTGAGTCATAACAGAACTACTGATCTGTCTTTCACTACAGCAGCAGTCTATTTCTTCAACTGTATTTTGTTCTTCTGCAGTAGAATTAAATAACTCTCGATATGTAGTCACCAGAAATATTTAAGCATGTTGCAACTGTATAATGATGCATCGGATCTGTGCATTTTATATTCTGACTAACAGAGAAGTGCCTTGATGGAATGATGCACTAAAAAGAAGTGCTTTGCTTGGGACACCATGCCTCTAGTAGCTTTGAGTGCATAATTTATTTACTAAGCAGCCTGTGCATGCTCACTTGCAAAAGGAGATGATTTGAGACTCCAATTGTCTCCTGTCTGATCTACTGATCTACTTTTTACAGTTCTGCATGGCACCGAGAGCCTTCCTACTTCATTAAACTTGTCTTCTTTACTGTGTGTACTTTGTTGTTCTCTGTAGTCTGAGGTGACTAATATGTCCCTTACATATCTTTGTAATTCTGAAAATTGCCTAGAAGTTAAAATGATTCTTATAGCTGCTCATATTTCATAAATTTTTTGTCTCCAAGGCAAATACAAAACATCAAATATTTTGTTTTCCCCACCTAACTAAAAACATTCTGGATCACATTCTCTGAGAGAATGATGTTTGGTGCCTTGAAAAGTGTATCTATCAAGATGCCTTTCCAGTTTCTGACTACTTTGATTGCAAAAGCTTCCTTTTCCATAATGGCAGATGCTTCTAGCCTCTCTGTAAAAGAGGCAATACACCTTCCTTGAGAGAGAGTGCACAGTCCTCCTCTTCTCTGCTCTTTTTTTCTTTGTTTCTTCTTTGACCCTAAACAATTATTTCAGCCAGGAGTTAAGCCATCTTGATGCTATTATACAGCACATATAGGACAACCAGGTGATCAGCCCACTCAGCATGGGTTCATGAAGGGCAGGCCCTACTTGATGACCCTGATCTTATTCTATGAGGTGACCTGCTTAGTGGATGAGGGAAAGGCTGTGGATGTTGTTTACCTGGTCTGACAGTGTCTCCACACAGCATCCTCCTGGGGAAACTGGATGCTCATGGCTTGACAGGCAGACTCTTTGCTGGGTAAAAGATTGGCTATAGGCTAGGACCAAGGGTGGTGGTGAATGGAATTAAATCTACTTTGGCATTCAATGACATGGAATTCTCCAGTGCACAGTACTGGGGCCTGTTCTGTTTAATATCTTTAGCAATGACCTGGGTAGGGGATTAATTGCACCCTCAGTAAGTTTTCAGATGACATTAGGCTGGGAGGGAGTGTGATCTGCTTGATGGTAGGAAGGCTCTACAGAGGAACCTGGACAGTCTGGATTGATGAGTCCAGGCCAATTGTATGAGATTCAGCAAGCCAAGTGCTGGGTCCTGCACTTGATAACAAAATCCCATGTGATGTTGCAGGTTTAAGGAAGAGTGGATGGAATGCTGTCCAGTAGAGAAAGATGTGGGAGTGTTGATGACTCTTGCTGAACATGAGCCAACAGTGTGTTCTGTGGCCAAGATGGCCAACAGTATCCTGGCCTGTATCAGGAATAGTGTGGCCAGCAACCCAAGGATGAGAGTATCTCCTTTATTCAGCACTGGTGAGGCCACACTCCAATACTGTGTTCAGTTTTTGGGGCCCTTGCTACAAGAAAGATATTGAGGTGCTG
>CM037640.1:22085963-22138990 GCA_015227895.2 Colaptes auratus | reverse complement strand
AGAGGAAGAGATAAGGAATGTGCGTAAAGATTATATCAGAGCAGATAAGAGCCAATCCTAGCGTGGCTGCTTGGTAGATGCTACGATACAGGTGCTCCAGCTCTAATGGTTGGAGACAAGTCAGCAGCTCAATAGAGATCTCTCCAAGGATAATGGATAGATAGAATCTAGGCCGGACTCTCGGTAAGGTTACTCTGTGGATACGCCTTTTAATGGCAACTCTCATGAGATATCCTTCCCGAGATGATCTCCATGGAATCCTAAGCCTGGACTACCATAGAGGAAGGAATTAAGCGTCTGAGAGAATTTGCTGTTAGAGAGTACTCTATGGTGACCATGAGACTCTGAATCCTGATGAAATTCCTGTAGGAACTGGTCTTGCTAAAAAGCTCATCAAATTGCTCCTCCTAAACTATGCAATATCTGGCAAGCAGAATTGGGCAAGAAATTATGGCGGAGCTTCTCCTACGGTTGGCCAATTCACTGATCAAATGAGACAATTGGAGGATAGCATGACACGTGTTTCTTTGGTTTCAGCCATTGAAACTCTGTCTGGTGAGTATAAAGAATTGCATGAAAGAGATGAAGGATGAAATTGTAAATTCCATCTCCCAATTGACACAAGGAAATAATTCCAATTCTTCCTCCGGATGGATACAGGTTTCCTCTGTGAGGAATAGGCGTCCTCCAAGGATGTCATTCCAAAACAGGTCATTCCAAAACAGGTCATTCCAAAACAGATCCAACCAAAACAGACCACCAAGGCAGTCACGTGGAAGTATTTGGATAACTCTGCGTGATCAGTTTGGTGAGAACATGAACAGATGGGATGGTCAACCAACTGCTAATCTTCTCAGGAGACTGAGGGAACTGCAAAGTGGCAGAGCCCGAGGTAGCAATACCAGAAGGGTAGCTGTTACTTCTACAGTTCCCCAGGACAACTCTAGTAGCTTCAACAGTGGCTCCAGTTCTAACACTGCACACTGTGCTCATTGCACATGTGGGCATGTTCCCCATAACTAGGGGTGCCCTGCCTTCCGCCAGGGGGAGGAGAGGGGTAACAGAGATAACAGAATCTATTGGGATGTGTACATCCAGTGGCCTGGCACTTCACAATTTCAGAAGTACAGGCCTTGGTTGACACAGGGGCTCAGTGCACCATAATGCCATCAATTATCAGGGATCAGAAGCTATAACTATTCTGGGAGTCACTGGTGGATCTCAAGAGTTAACTGAGGTGGAGGTTGATATAAGTTTAACTGGTAAACAGTGGAGGAAGCATACAGTTGTGACCGGACCTGACGCACCTTGTATTTGGGAATTGATTTTCTAAGAGAAGGGCGTTTCAAAGACCCTAGAGGTTACAATGGGCTTTTGGAGTAGCATCTGTAGAAATTGATGGACAAAAGTTGAAGTTGTCTGTTAGACCTGATCTTTCTGATGAATCTGCAGTTGTGGGACAACACAAGATTGAGGACATTAAATTGCCGTTGCTTCTCAGACTGTGCATCACAGACAATACAGAACCAACCGTGACTCTTTGTTGCCCATTCAGAATCTGATTCGTCAGCTGGAGAGTCAGAAAGTCATCAGCAAAACTCATTCACCTTTCAACAGTCCAGTGTGGCCTGTGCGAAAGCAGAATGGAGACTGGCGTCTGACAGTCGACTACCGAGCTCTGAATGAAGTAACTCCACCTATGAGTGCAGCAGTACCAGACATGATGGAACTCCAGTATGAGCTGGAATCCAAAGAGGCCAAATGGTATGCTACCATAGACATTGCTAATGCCTTCTTCTCTATTCCCATAGCAGAGGAATGCAGGCCTCAGTTTGCTTTCACCTGGAGAGGAATCCAGTACACTTTCAACAGATTGCCAATGGGCTGGATCCACAGCTCCAGCATCTGTCATGCAGTGATCCACGATGCTCTGGAGAAAGGTGGTGCTCCAGAACACATCCAGTTCATCGATGATATCATCGTCTGGGGTACAAACTGCTGAGGAAGTCTTCGAGAAAGGTAACAAAGTCATTGACATTCTTCTGAATGCAGGTTTTGCCATCAAGCGAGACAAGGTGAAAGGACCTACCAGAGAGATCCAGTTTCTGGGAGTGCGGTGGCAGGATGGACGCCGACACATTCCAGTGGATGTGGTAAATAGAGTCTCTACCATGGCCAATCCCATGAACAAGCAAGAAACTCTACGTTTCTTGGGAATAGTGGGATTTTGGAGACTGCACATTCCTGGATACAGTCAGATTGTGAAACCTCTGTATGATGTGACTCGAAAAGAGAAACAATTTCCACTGGGGACCTGAACAACAAGCAGCTTTTGACCAGATAAAGCAAGAGGTGGTTCAAGCAATGGGTCTGGGACCTGTCCGAGATGGTCCAGACATTAAGAACATTTTGTACACAGCTGCAAGTGACAATGGTCCAACCTGGTGCTTGTGGCAAAGAGCTCCAGGTGAGACACGTGGAAGACCTCTTGGTTTCTGGAGTAGAGGTTACAGAGGTTCAGAGGCTAATTATACTCCAACAGAGAAAGAGATTCTAGCTGCCTATGAAGGAGTAAAAGCAGCTTCTGAAGTGATTGGAACTGAATCACAACTTCTCTTAGCTCCCAGATTACCAGTTTTGAATTGGATGTTCAAAGGCAAAGGTTCCACACCACATCATGCAACAGATTCCACCTGGTCTAAGTGGATGGCTCTGATAACACAGAGAGCTCGCATGGGAAATCTTGAAAGACCTGGTCTGGTGGAGGTGATCTCAAGTTGGCCTGAAGGTACCAACTGCACTAAACCTCCAGAGGAGAGAGTAACTCGTGCTGAGGAAGCTCCTCCTTACAATGACCTTTCTGATGAGGAAAAGAAATATGCTTTGTTCACAGACGGTTCCTGTCGTCTTGTCGGGAACAAGCGAAGGTGGAAGGCTGCAGTGTGGAGTCCAACACGCCGAGTTGCAGAGGCAAAGGATGGAGAAGGAGAATCCAGTCAGTTCGCAGAGGTAAAAGCTGTCCAGCTGGCTCTCGACGTAGCTGAACGTGAGAGGTGGCCAAAGCTTTATCTCTACACCGACTCATGGATGGTAGCCAATGCTCTGTGGGGTTGGCTAAAGAACTGGAAGAAGAGTGGTTGGCAGAGAAAAGGAAAGCCTATATGGGCAGCTGACCTGTGGCAGGACATTGCTGATCGAATCGAGAGAATTCCAGTGAAGGTGAGACACATTGATGCTCACATCCCTAAGAGCAAAGCTACTGAGGAACAGCAACACAACCATCAGGCAGATCTAGCTGCAAGAGTTTCTCAAGTAGACATGGACTCTGATCTTGATCTCGACTGGAAACACCGAGGTGAGATGTTCTTAGCTCGGTGGGCTCACGATTCATCAGGACATCAAGGCAGAGATGCAACCTACCAGTGGGCACGTGACAGATCCATAGACATTTCCATGGATGCTATCACACAAGTCATCCATGACTGTGACATTTGTGCTGCTATTAAGCAGGCAAAGCGACTTAAGCCCTTATGGTATGGTGACAGATGGTCCAAGTACAAGTATGGTGAAGCTTGGCAGATTGACTACATCACTCTACCACGTTCTCGTTCTGGTAAGCAGTATGTGCTTACTATGGTAGAGGCAAACACTGGATGGTTGGAAACTTATCCAGTTCCACACGCAACTGCACGCAACACCATTCTTGGTCTGGAGAGACAAATCCTGTGGAGACACGGAACTCCAGAGAGGATCGAGTCAGACAACGGAACTCATTTCAAAAACAACCTTGTAAAGAGCTGGGCCAAAGAGCACGGCATTGAGTGGATATTCCACATCCCCTACTATGCACCAGCTGCAGGGAAGATTGAACGCTACAACGGTTTGCTGAAGACCACTCTTAAAGCCATGGGGGGTGGATCTTTGAAAAACTGGGAAAAGCATTTAGCACAAGCACCTGGCTGGTGAATAGTAGAGGTTCAGTGAACCGAGCTGGACCTGCACACTCAGATCTGCTACAGAAAGTAGAAGGTGATAGAGTTCCTGTTGTTAGAGAAAAGAATCTGTTAGGTAAAACTGTTTGGGTATTTTCTCCCTCAGGAGAGGCTAAACCTGTCCGAGGGGTGGTTTCAGCTGAAGGTCCGGGTCACACTTATTGGGTAATGCAAGAGAATGGTGAAATTCAGTGTATTCCACAAAGAAATCTAACTTTAGCTGAAAGAGTTTAATTTCAGAGTGTTGTACAGCTACATCGCGCCCAAAGGAAGAATCCTTGAGGAATCCACGGTGCACGAACCCTGAGAGCCCTGAGTCAACTGAGAGTCCCTGTTTCCCTGTTTCCCTGTTTCCCTTTTCTTCGCTTCGTCTGCGAAGAGACAAACTGTTTTCCATTTTCCTTGTTTCTTGGACTTCTGAATCATCTACACCTGAGGATAGCCGGAATGGACTATCAACTTTACTTGCAATTGTAGATATTGTTTTAGATTGGATGGACAGTATGAACAGCCAATGAAATTGTTTAGAAGAGGTGGATTGTGACCGGTTGATGCTATGCCTTTAAGAAAGAGACAGTTGCTGAACACTCTGACTGAATGTTTTTGATATTTGAACAAAAACAAGATAGTCTAAACTAATTCATTGGTGCTTATGGGGTGCAGTTTGGAGTTTGGGTGCTGTTGGTTCAGTCTGTGTCTGGTCTGGGTTCAGGCTGGGTGCAGTCTGTGCCTTCTCTCTTGCTGAAGCAGGAACGGCCTTGAGTTAACAGCTAACCAGATAAGAACTAATTTTGCATGTGCTTTTTAGCTAACAGACTTTTTCCTTCTTAATTGCCTTTCTCTCTCTCTCTCTAACCCTTTTTGGGAAAAAGGGGAGGTGGGGAGGGAGAGAGGGGGGTTCAGGGAACCCCCCTGGCCGGCTGGAGGGAAAAGGTTTTTCTGCATTGTGTTCATTGTTATATTTTCCTGTATATATTGTAAATATTGTATATTTGTGTATATATTCATTGCATTCCATTTATGCTTGTAAATATAGCTTTCATCTGCTTTTCCGACTGAGTTAGCTGTGGTTTCTTTCCCTGTGTGTGGGGAGGGAACTTTCTCACCCCACCACAATCACAAAGGCCTTGACTTGGAAATTTACTTGGGGATTTCACGTGCCTTACACGTGCTGTATGTCTGACCTGCTAATAACTTTATAAAGCAAAAATCTATGATGAAAGTGTTACTGGAAAATAGCCACCAGGTTGGAAAACACCTGATCAGGTACTAATATCCCAGTGACACCCAGTATCATAGTTGGCAAAGATTCTTTTGCCAATGAAACAGGTAGAGGCCGGAGTTTCTGTCATAAGGAAAGACAACAGTGGTGATGTAAGCAGTAACTGAAGTTGGGTTTATCTTTTCTAATTCATACTCTTTTTTATGTACTAGCAAAACTCAGAATAGTTTCAGTGGTGCTACATAAGCATTTTAGTTTGTATCAAAAATTAATTTTTGGCAAAATTCTACATTTCCCCACATTTATGGCATGATGGTGCACATCAAGGAATGGTTTCAAAGGCTGTAGATGAAATTTCATGTTTAAAATAGAAGTGTCAATAGAAGTGTCGTGAGGGAGCTGGGGTTGCTTAGCCTGGAGAAGAGGAGACTCAGGGGTGACCTTATTGCTCTCTACAACTACCTGAAGGAAGGTTGTGGACAGGTGGAAGTTGGTCTCTTCTCCCAGGTAGCCAGTACCAGAACAAGAGGACACAGTCTCAGGCTGCACCAGGGCAGGTTTAGGCTGCATGTTAGGAAGAAGTTCTATACAGAGAGAGTGATTGCCCATTGGAATGGGCTACCCGTGGAGGTGGTGGAGTCACCACCATTGGAGGTGTTAGGAGGAGACTTGATGGGGTGCTTGGTGCCATGATCTAGTTGGGTGGGTTGGATAGGTTGATAGGTTGGACGTGATGATCTTGAAGGTCTCTTCCAACCTGGTGTATTGTATTTTATTGTATAAATTCAGCCAACAGAGGCAGACTAAATTTAATCAGAGGTGATCCCTTCAAAACACTATTTGGAATAACTACTGATGGAAAGAAACTTTGCTAATTCCCCCCCCCCCCCCTTTTTCTTCCCCCCTTCCCTCTTCTCCTCTTAGGTAAGTTTTCTCCCTTAGTTTAAATAAGACTAATTCTGTTGTTTTCCACATTAAGGTCTGCCCCACTTTCTTTAATGAGAAATCTAAAGCAGAGAGAGTCAACTATTTTTGTCTACTTTTAAGCTCCTCCATGCATGATGAATTTGAATATTGAAATCAGCTCAAAAGTTTTTAGTGTTGCTTCTTTTTCTTTTTCTGACAAGTTGAATAAGGAAAAAAAGAAGAAATGAATGTAGAGAAACTTGGCTGGCAGGTAATGCTGAAACTGATCTAAAAGTTCTGCTAATAAGGCTCAAGAGAGTGAGAGGAAGGGAACCAGGACTTTTGGATGAAAACAGGCATATGATACACAGACACCTCTGTGTTCGTGGGGGAAGATTCTCAGCTGCTGAGCCTACACCATGGAGCTCAACATTCAGCAGCTCCTTATGTGACATTTAAAACCAGATTTCAAAGGAAATTGGCAGTGACACTTGGTGAAGGTGACACTTTCCTAATAAAGAAACACTCCCTTGGATTTAATGTGTTGGGGTTCACATCAAGTGTTTAGAGGTAGACAGACAGAGGGGAAGAAACCTCATTGAAATGTTCCAGTTTTAAGGCTAAATAAGGTTTGAAATGTTTGATTTGAAATGGACATTTTAAGTTTGAGAATTAACTGAATTATTTTTAAAGGTTAAGACAAACCCAACAGGTTCATTTCTTTTACAGGTGACTGAAAAATCATTCCCATTTTTGTTGATTAAAAATATAATTATGCTCACAGTGCTTTTTGATATCCAGCACTGACCTTTGGAAAACCCTGTAAGATCAACACAACTTGTCCTTGACTGCCTATTTCAAAATACTTCTCTACCTTTCACAGAGTGTAGAGAAACCATTTTATAAGCTAAAACTCAAGGTAACAAAACCAACAATACGTTGGAAAGAAAACCTGGGATGCAGAGAGACTTTACACTGAGTATCTCTACTGCTCACCACTAGTGCTCTACTGCAGATTGGGAGAGAGTGAAACAGCAGTGGTAGGAACTGAGTATGAGTCTATATGCCAAAAGCAGTACACATTTGCTGATACACTGGATCTGAAACCATTACTTTTCTTCCCTATGCATGGTGCAGTTAGGAGAGTTTGGCTGAGTCTCTGCTGATTCCTGTCAGAGACACAGGTATTTTTAAACCTGGGAACAGTCTTGTGCCATATTCTGAAATCCCTTAAATCGCCACCAGTAGGTTTCTATGTTTGCATGCGCTGTGTTCACAAGGTTCCCTTTGTGCTAGGGAAACCAGAAATAGGTTAATTAAGATGCCTGTTTTGTTTAAATAACACAAAATACTGAGCAAAAGCCAGAATTGTAAGATACTGATCATAATTGCAAGATACTGATCATCATGGGCCTATGTGAATGTGGCATTTAAATTTCAAGGTTTTTGCAAATTTGTACTTTGGGGAAACTTGCTTTTTACTCAAACTCATGATCTTATTGACAAATTAACAATTCTTTGCTCAGAAAATTAATTCTAGCTTGACCAGAGACTGCAGTATGAAGATGTTAAGGGTGTTTTCATTAATTAACTCATCATTTGATTTGCTCACATGCTAATTGGCTCTTAAGGATCAATAAATTCACATTTGTTATAAATAAATTGTATTGGGGAAACAGTAACAGTGCTACCTGTTTGGGCTGGTTTGTGCACCTATTTCACTTGTCAATCACCATTTTCTTTCCACTGTCTGAGAAACAGAATGATGTAGTGTGAAAGGCTTGGGACACTGTCAGGTAAAACACTCAATCTGGGTTACCAGAGACCTTTTTATGTTAAAATACAGATGATACATCAGGTTATTTCCATCTTTTACTTCTCAAAGCATTAAATTGTCTGTCATTTAAGCTTCTGAAGTTAATTCCAATGATTTGGGGTGAGCATATTTAATCCTCAGCATGGATGCCTTTTGTACATTTTCTTTTTCATTAGAGTTTTAAGACATGCTCGTTGGTAATGAAGAATAGCAGGACACGAGGCATTTTAATAAGCTGTTACTAATCCGAGAACAAATGTTCTAATTTCTTCTAAACAAGGTTTCACAGAGTGAATTAGTGGAAGATTTGGGATTTTTCATATTTCAGGTCTTAATTCAGATCTTTCTTGAAAAATAGCTTACAGAGGAGACTTTTAGACAATCAAGCAGTTCTGTGTTTTTCCAACTTTCTCTTTAGTCTCTTGTCATACAGGATCTTTATAACAAGGTAGAAACAATGTTTTGGGTTTGTTTTTTTTTTTTAATCAAACCAAAGGATTGCAATGAAAATTGATGGTAAGAGAGAGAAGTGGTAAGAGAGAGATATATCTGTATTAGTGATTCAGCCTGTGACGCAAGAATATGTCACATGGACCAGTGTTAAAATCTTTTTGAGACTGAAATGAGCCAAATGATCTTCAGGCATGTCAGAAGTGAAATAGTGAAATTCTTCACATGGCAAAGGTTCATTTTTAAATATGATGCTTAAATTTTTGGACATTCAAGGTCATAGTGAATTCTGCAGCAAGTACAAAGCTATATCATGCTGCTGGTATTACGGTATGTTTTTGTCAAAGTGGGACATGATTGTTAAGACTACAGATGAGTAAAATGTGTGAAGAAATAGAAACAAACCTTCAATATCTTCTACATTGTGCTCTGACCTCTTTTATATGTGTGTTTATACATGTATCTGTTCTATGTGTGTGCGTGTGTATAAGAAAACTGACCTAGTGGCAAAAGTCCATGGGAAAGTGCATCACAAAATCCATGACTGATAGGTTTCTGCCAAGTGTTAGAGGCTTTGGGTATAGACATTTTCAGGAAAAGGGAAGGAAAATGGTAATTAAATGTCACAGCCTCCTCAGTAGCACTCCCTGATGCCCTTGTCCTCTGCTTTTGCCTGGATTGCTGCCTGGATGGGAGAAGGTGATTATTTGAGAATTATTTAGCTCTTTTTACCTGTTTGATTGACTGCTGATGGCGGAGGTGCTAGTAAACACACACTGCAAGCAGTTGAATTGGCAGTGCAGACATAGGCTTAAGTGTGCTGTTGTAGTCAGAGCAAGTCCAGTACACTCTGGGAATCTGCCAGTTCATTTCCAGGGTGTACATGCTCATATTTCTGCTCAGGAGAACATACTAAAATGGGAACCTGGATGTAGTTCACTGCTCCATCAAACAGTATGGCTGTAGTCTTCTGATTTTCTGTGCCCTCTGGTTTACCTTGAATTAGGTCTGTGTGACCGGTTTAGGCTGTGCCTTTAAGAAAGAGACAATTGCTGAACACTCTGGCTGAATGTTTTTGATATTTAAAGAAAACCAAGATAGTCTAAACTAATTTCATTGGTAGATTGTAGAATGCAATTTTAAGTTTGGGTTCTGTTAGTTCAGTCTGTTCTTCTCTGTCCTGTGGGCTGGTCGGCTTCTCTCTCTCTGAAGCAACAGCTTTTTGCCGGACAGGAGTGACCTTGAGTTAACAAGGCTAACCAGATAAGAAAACTAATTCTTGCATTCGCTTTGAGCTAACAGAATTTTTCTTCCTTAATTGCCTTTCTCTCTCTCTCTAACCCTTTTTGGGAAAAAGGGGAGGTAGGGAGGGAGAGAGGGGTGTTCAGGGAACCCCCCTGGCCGGCTGGAGGGGAAAAGCTCTTTCTGCATTACATTCATTGCTGTGTATTTCTGTATATATTGTAAATATTGTATATTTGTGTACATATTCATTGCATCCCATTTCTGCCTGTAAATATAGCTTTCTTCTGCTTTTCCGACTGAGCTAGCTGTGGTTTCTTTCTTTGTGTGTGGGGGGAGGGAACTTTCTCACCCCACCACAGTCTGTCCCTGAAGCATTCCCAATTTCAGACCCTTAGGAAAACCTGGTGAAATCAGTGCCTCTTGGCTTTGCCTCCAGACAGAAAGAGTATGCAGCAGTCGTAGACGGTGACAACAACTAATATCTTTTTATCTGGTACTTGACTATTACAAATGACATTTTCTTTTCAGCCTCTTCTCCCTCTGCTGGGTCTAAGGGTCTCTCTCTCTCTCTCCCTCTTCTTTTTTTTTTTTTTTTTTTCTCTCTTTTCTTTCTGCTTTTCTGAACTGGACAATTTTCTGTTCTAGCAAATCACAACTCAGTTCAGTTGAAAGAAAAAGCAACTTATGTGCTTGAGACTGTGTGTTTCCCCAGCTCCCAGGTGCTGTCACAGCAGTCCAAAGGTATACTGGCACATATGACAGAAGAAAAAAGGCTCTTCAATAAATTTACCTATGATTATTAAGAAGATATCTCGTGCTCATGCCTGCAGAGGCATTTCATTTTCAGAGGGAGTTCTTTGTTTAAAAAAAAAAGACAGTAGACATTTTCTTTGTCTGAAAAATTGGATTTGCCCATGTAAGAGGATTTGCCAAAGACTGTGTTGTTTTCAGACACTACTATACCACATTGCCTGCTGCATGTGTATATTTTTGTTGCATATCCTTCAGGGAATTTTGCACAAACTAGAAGTGAGTTGTGTGTGTGGTGCTGTTTTCAAAGTTCTGGGAATGAGAATATTGTATGAATAGGAATTCATTAGGACATAGGTGGAGAGTGTTGTTATTTTTAGCAGTATGAACTCAGCAAACAGGTGCCACCCTGTCTATAATCTTCCTCTAGACTGCAGAATAGAATAGAATAGAATAGAATAGAATAGAATAGAATAGAATAGAATAGAATAGAATAGAAATAGAATAGACTAGAAAAGAATAGAAAAATAGAATAGAATAGAAAATTAGAATAGAATAGAATAGAATAGAATAGAATAGAATAGAATAGAATAGAATAGAATAGACCAGACCAGACCAGACCAGACCAGGTTGGAAGAGACCTTCGAGATCATCATGTCCAACCCATCATTCAACTCCATCTAATCAACTAAACCAAGCACCCCATCAAGTCTCCTCCTAAACACCCTCAGTGATGGTGACTCCACCACCTCCCCAGGCAGCCCTTTCCAATGGGCAATCACTCTCTCTATGAAGAATTTCTTCCTAACATCCAGTCTATGAATGAATAAGGACTGGAATTATCAAGTCATTAAATATGTGTGGGGCTATGTGTTTGTGGCCCCACTTCATTCCACTCATTCAAAATCAAACCACTTGCATCCCCACAGAAATCCACATGTGACTGTTTTAGGCTATGGATGTTTAGCTCTTGTAGTCATTTATATGTTTCAACCCCTGTCCAGTTCTGAAAGATGCCTGACTACTTCTGATCAGTACCACAGATTCTTGCAGAACAAGATGCAATATAGGCTGATAGGACAGAGGAAGAAAGAAACTGATTCTTCAGCACCAAGGAGTATCTGTGAATTTTGCATTTGGGTTGGTTGGAGTTAGTTTGTTTGTGTTTTGTTGTGTTTTTTATTGTTTGTTTCAGGTTTTTTTGTTTTGTTTTGTTTGGGGGTGTGTGTGTTGTGGTTGGTTTGTTTGTTTTGCAACTTTCACTTTGCAGCTTGGTGTAATTAGTTGGCAATGACTATAGCTCTTGCTAAACACAGTCCTGTCAGCAATTCTGAAATGCTTGTCCCCACTTAAGACCATTTTTGAGTGCTAGTATCAGTGGAAGCAGTAATTATCTGTCTGCAGGATCAGATACCTTTTCTTCTATTAAGTTTGTTTTTGATTCCTCTCTGGGATAGACATGGTGCTGGGGAGGAGGTGATGCCTCATCTCACTTTGCAGCTTCAAGAGTTGTTCGCTTGTGAACCTCCAGCCAGCAGCAGCCCTGACAACTGCCTCTGAATCTCTCTTCTCTTAGTGCACTTCAGTGCACTGAGGGCTTGACTCTTACCCTGAGAGTAAATACCATCTGTAGCTTGTGTGTGTGTGAGGGTAATGGCTATCTTTCTTGACATATATGAACTTAAAAAAAAGAAAGATATAATTTCTTTTGACAATGGAGGACAAAGCATGGTGACTCACCTGGTCCTTTGTGGGCCTATTTTCACAGATAATCCTCATACATTTCTATTTTTTGGTCATAAATATAAATAAATAACCTGAAACAAAGATAAAAGCTGCCAAGATAGCAGTGAGTCAGAGAGGAGATTATCTAGTTTCTGAACTCAGAAGGGTTTGTTCTCTCTCTTTTATGAGTCACTGTGAAATTTTGGTGCCTTGGTGTTGATTTGTGGATCTGCTGTAACACTGTTACTCGGATTTTGCTCCTTCTCCAAGCAAGAAAGTAATTTACTGTATAGAAAGCTCTCACTGTTACATCACAGCTAATAGGGGAGCTGCCCTTGAACTGTGACCAGTCTTAGAACTAGCAGACGTAAGTTTCTTATTCTAGATCATATTTTGAATGCAAATAGTAAGAAAAAAATCTGTCAGCTGGTGAGCAGATGTTTGCTGTATCTTCTCTGCCAATAGGTTTTTGGTGCCATAGATTTGGACTGGTATATTTTAACTCTGTACATTCCCATCACTCTGCTGGCTTGTCAAATGCAGTGCATCACAGGACAGAAGGCTGGACTGCCCTTCCACACCGAACAGAGCAATGTCATTGAAGCAGTCAATTATGTCTCTAGAAAGAGGCGAGCGTTTAACTGTATGTTAAACCATGAAGTGGCTGTAGATAAAACTTGTTTTATTTTGTTTTGTTTTAATATGAAGAAGCTTAACTACCCTGCCCTGTGTAAAGCTGAGAGCATCTTTTGGTGCATAACTTCCTGGCATGAAGGTGCTTGAAACCCAGACAAACCTGAAACTAGAATATAGGACTTTTGCAGGACTTCATTTTGTGTATGGGCACTTATTGTAACCAGGTCAAAACACTGCAGCCCATCTTCTGACTTGCCTCCATTTTCTTATTGATATACTGTGGTAGCCCAGTCCTCTATTGTCTCAAAACAATGCATGTGGCAAGGGAAGGTCTTGGGGCTGGATGGGCCACACCCAGGCATGCTGAGGGAGTTGGCAGATGTGCTTGCCAAGCCACTTTCCATTATCTACTCAAAGTCCTGGCTAACTGGGGAGGTCCCAATGGACTGGGGAATAGCAAATGTGATGCCCATCCATAAGATAGGAAGAAAGGAGGATCCAGGAATCTACAGACCTGTCAGTCTGACCTCAGTACCAGGGAAGGTCACAGAGCAGGTCATCTCAAGTGCCATTACACAACATACAGAGAACAACCAGGGGATCAGGCCCAGTCAGCATGGGTTTAAGAAGGGCAGGTCCTGCCTGATCTCCTTCTATGACAAGATGATTGACTATTGGATGAGGCAAAGGCTGTGGGTATTGTCCACCTAGACTTTTGCAAAGCCTTTGACACTGTTCCCCACAGAATTCTCATGGACAAACTGGCTGCTCGTGGCTTGGATGAGCACAGGCTCTGCTGGATAAAGCACTGGCTGGGTGAAAGGGCCCAAGGAGTGTTGGTCAATGAAATTAAATCCAGATGGTGGCCAGTCACAAGTGGTGTTCCTCAGGGCTCAGTGCTGGGGCCACTTCTGTTTAACATCTTTATTGATGACCTCAATGAAGACATAGAGAATGTCATCAGTAAGTTTGCAGATGACATCAAGTTAGGTGGGATGTTGATGTGCACACTTGGATAGTTTGAATCCATGGGCCAACATTAATGGGCTGAGCTTCAACAAGGGAAAATGACAGGTCCTGCACTTGGGTCACAACAACCCCAAACAATGCTAGAGGCTTGGGGAAATGTGGCTGGAAAACTGGCAGAAAGGGACCTGGGTGTTCTAATTGACAAACAATTGAATATGAGCAAGCAGTGTGCCCAGGTGGCCAAGAAAGCCAATGGCATCCTGGCTTGCATTAGAAATGCTGTGTCCAGCAGGAGTAGTGAAATGATTGTGCCCTTGTACTCAGCTCTGGTGAGACCACACCTTGAGTATTGTGTTCAATTTTGGGCACCTCAATATAAGAGAGATGTGGAGGTGCTGGAGTGAGTGCAGAGGAGGACAATGAAGCTGAGGAAGGGCCTGGAGAATAAATCTTGTGGGCAATGACTGAGGGAGCTGAAGTTGTTTAGTTTGAAAAAGAGGAGGCTGAGGGGAGACCTCGTCACTCTCTGCAACTACCTGAAAGGACATTGTGGAGAGGCTGGTGCTGGTCTCTTCTCCCTGGTAATATAGTGATAGAACAAGAGGGAATGGCCTCAAGCTGCAGCTGGATAGGTTTAGACTGGACATTAGGAAAAAATTTTCTCAAGGAAAGAGTGTTCAGGCATTGGAATGTGCTGAGTCACCAATCCTGGATATGTCTAAAGGTCATTTGGGTGTGGTTCTTGGGGATATGGTTTAGGGATGAACTTTGTAGAGTAGGGTTATTGGTTGGACTTGGTGATCCCAAGGGTCTTTTCCAACCTGAATGTTTCTGTGATTCTGTTATTCTTTTCATTTTCTCTCTGCTCCAGTCCATTACTAAGAGTTTTCGTTGCATCTAATAATGGGGTTCTGTTTTGTTTTGCTTTGCTTTGTTTTGTTTTCCCAAAGCAATCACTTGTGCTGTGTACAAGTAGAATCAGAGGGATAATTAAAACTCTAGGCTATTGTGAAGAACAAACATGTGGTCACTGGGCTGAGAAACTAAGTATCCCAATTATTATCTAATAATAAGTCATTATAGTAATGTATTATTTCTAAATCTGTATGTGACCCAACCATACCCATGTGAAATAATGCTACCTGAAACCTACTCTGGATCTTAGGAAGGAGTTCTTCAGTATGAGGGTGGTAAGACTCTGGAGTAGGTTGCCCAGGCAAGTTGCAGATGCCTCCTCATGGGGGGTGTTCAAGGTCAGTTTGGATGAGGCCTTGAGCAGCCTAGTTGGGAGGTATCCTTGCCCATGCAGGGAGGTTGTAGTGGGTAATCTCTGAGGTCCCTTCCAACCTAAGCCATTCTATGATTCTATAATAAACCAAATTCATCATCTGTTTGGTGTCAGTTCACTTTTATTTACTCCAAGGGAATTTTCTGAATCTTAACATGACCCCCCCTGCTGCAAGAAGTTGGCTTGGGATACCAGGTCCTTATATATACTCTTACATTTCTGTGTCACCAAAGCTCTCTGCAGTGAGGAAGCTGCCTCATGGACAAGATCTTGAGCATGCACAATGGGAGATCAAGGGATGAGAAGGAATGGGGATTGGGAGGATAAGGATGCTGAAAGAGTAATGTAGTATCTACAGAAAATATTTATGATCACATTAATCCTTGAGAAAAATCAGGCATGGCAGCATTATAAGAGCTTTTAACAGGGTCAATATATAATATTTATTACAGATTAGACTTGGAGCCATAAAAATCCCTCTTTGGCCACCTGAAGCTTCTGTATTACCATTATTTCATAATACACTATAAATAATAGTGTTTGTCTTAGACCAAAGCATATAATACACATGAGGCTTTTTGAACCAAAGTCACCCTTTTTCCTAAAGGGTAATGAGTGATACATTTTTTATTGTAAGATTCATGTTAGTACTAATTTTTCCCAGTTTCTGAAGAGAATCTCAGATCAATCTCTGGTTTGATTTTTTCTTCTTTTTAGCTGCAGATATTTATAAGCACAAAGAAACATCTGTGCAATAAATGGCACTAGAATGTCTGTCCACCAGGTTGCTTTATGTGTTGTCCATGAAAATACAGTGTGTCGGATTTTTCTCTGTAGCAGAATGATTGGTACTGAACAGAATGGAAAATCGCTGCCAAAGTGCAGAGCCCTTTAGAGCTTAAAGATGTGACATGCAGGAGCAGAATTGTAACTGTTATGTGTGCATATACACTGCAGCACCTTCTGACCTCAGAAACATCACTTTTGTTACGTTCTTGTAAAGATATTTAGTAGTAGCAGCATCAGGCCACAGCCATTTCTAGCATTGCTGGTGTCTATAGCTAGTAAAGAGTGTCAAGATACAATAAAGGGTGCACACTGAAGAACCAAGTATTAAAGAGACAAATTAGTTACTTCTAGTTTATTAGAGCAGGAAAGCTGTATCTCAGTGTTGAGAGAAAAGATAATAACAAGCCTTGAATCATATGCTGGCTGCCAGTTCAGGCCCTCTCAGAATCCAGCTATTAAGCCTCCTGTCTTCTTGTGGCAACCCAAAGCATGAAGAGCTTCCAGAAGTTTCTCAGTCTTTTAGTACTCCCTGGACAAATGAATCTCCAGAACACTGTCTGTCCATGTGATTATCTGGCAGCGTGGAGAAAGGGAGCAAAACAAATACTAAATTGCATCACACTTTGCCAGGTGAATTTTAATGTCATAACATTTATTTCCACAAATATTTACATATATATATATCGTAGTATTCATAGAACCAAAATATGTCAACTGCTGGCCAGCTACTACTCTTCTTTATCCACATCACACTTCTAAATGATGCTTCTGGCCACCAACATCCAATTTGTCTACTTCAGTCTTCTGTTGAGAAACACAGCAAAATTGCTAGTAGGAAAACTGTTACTCATTCCAGGGCAGTCATGTGAATATACGTGGAATAGTGCATTGGACCCATTCTCTGGCCTTGGAACCAACTGGAATATTTTGCCCATGCTCATGTTTTTAAATTACTGTTATTCAAAATTAAGTGGCTATATTCAGATAGTCTATTGTGAATGCTGCCTGACTCAACAGAAAACTCAAATTGTCCCTAGGAGCTGACAGAAAGAAAGTGTTAGCTGCTCCTGGTTCAAACCCACGTTAATAGCCTTTCAACAGTTACGCAGTAGAGAGGCTACAATTATGTACCAAGATGGTGATACTATTGAATGTATTAGGTTAGATGTAGCCAGTAAGACCTGACTCTCTCTGAAAATGCAGGTTTCTAGATGAAGTCCAACATGCAATTCATGCCTGAGTGTGCATGCACAAAAAGTTGCAGTCATTTATGTGCGTGGATGAGTGAATGTTAATGTTGAAGTCTATGGTTTTGTTTTCTGGGTTTTCCCAGGCTGTTTTCTGATGGCCTTACCCTGCTGGCTAGATTACTGTAACAGAGAACATTCCCTTCTTTCACAGTCTTTTACATGATGATTGGGTGGAGGGACTCAGAACCCACTTCTCAAAGACTCTGGGTCTTCTTGTAGATTCTGTGATTCAGACAGAACTGCAGCCCCTATAGCTTCTAACCACAAATGATTGGCAAAAAGAATAGCCTGAATGTATTTTAGAACTCCTGATCTTTTATGTGTTGAAACTCTGCCTCACCAGCACATCAGTAGAGCAGGGTGATGATCAGCTTAATGTAGGTTACTGCAGTGGTGTTCTCTATTTGGGCAACTTATTTAGACACTCTTGCTTTTATTCTGACCTCTATGACTCCTCTCTGACTGCAGCATGTTCATTTTGGATGACTTGGAAAATAACATACAGACTTCATTCCAGGCTGCTAGGTTCCTGACCTCTGGGAGACTGTTAGCTGCTGCCATGTCAAAGTCTGGACAGATGAACTGAAGGCCATGTGAAAGCTAGAGCCACAGATTACCTCTACCTTGTGAGGATCCAGCTTAATGGTGCCATTACCAACAGTACACTGTCTTCCTAACTGTTCCCTCTACTTCTGCATTACCACCTTGCCTGAATCTCAGAATTGCCTTCAGATGAGTCTCTGCTTCAGTCTGTCTGAACTTCAAAGATTCCTCTTCCCTAGTAGCTCTAAAATGGAGACACCTCTCCACCCCCTCAGCTAGTTTCATCTCTCACCCTTTCCTGACTTAATTTCTGCAGCCTCTATTGTTCACATTTATCTGCAGCACTGTTAACTCCTTTCCTTGTTAACAACTTTGGCCCTGTCTTCCCTCTCCATGCGTCATTCTTCTTTGTACATCCTTTATGGATGCACTTTGCAAAGTTAACCTCATATTTCTGCTGACAGTGTATGTTTCTAGAAGTGGTAGCATTTGCTGTTTATAGTTACTTCTAAGGATTGGTATGGTGAAAGGTTCTTGCTCTTACTTATACCTATGAAGACAAAGGTCACTGCTAAATCTTGTGTGCCATATTGGGATGCAGTAAGAGGCTGCACCTGCAGAAAGAACAGAACAGGTGGCCCTAACCTGACCAACAAGATATTTCATTCCATATACATCACATTCAGTATGAAGCTGAGGGTTTACAAGGGGGACATTCTGCCTTTGATCCCAATCCTTGTATTCCCGAATACTGTTCTAGAATCCAGCTTCTGAATCTGGTTCTTTTCTGCTAGTAAGTACACAATGAGATTTCCTTAGTGCCTTTCCACAGTGTCAGTGGTGATGGTGGCATAATTACCATTGGAAGTGGGGGAGGACAGGTGGTGGGGGTAGGTTCATATATATATATTTCTATATTTTTCATTGTTATTGTTTCATTATGGTTGTTTAGTTTTCTTTTCCAACACACTTTTATTTTCTCCCTTTGGGAAGGGAGAGGGGTTAAATCACAGCCTATGTCATTTGTCTGCTGTACAGCCCTAATCCCTTGACAGAGGTTGTTATTGGCTCTGTTTGGACTAGGAAAAAAATAGTGCCTGGGCACAGGCAGAGGTGCAAAAATTAAGATAAGCACCTGAACTGTTAACATGTAATTACTGGGACAGTTTGGGAATTAATATGGGAAAGGCTATTAACCCTGGACAGTTTGGGTATGGCCATCCTATTTCCATTCCAAGTTTACCAAGTTACATTTCTAGGCGGATATGACCAGACTGTCCCAGATGGTCTCCAGTGAAGATGTTTTAGACATTCTGTGTAGTGCTTCAGGCTTCCAGAGATCTGAAATAGTGGTAGATTTCTACTGCAGAAAGCTAAAGAGCAGAGTAACAAGTAATTGAGACGTGTAGTAAAATTTTCATTGTAGCATGTTTTCTCCTGAGACTCACACTCCCACTGTGTTACTTAATTACTGCTGCTTAATATCTGTGCTCTAAACAAGCTTTTGGTTCCCCTGAGATTATTTCAGTCACCTTTACCAAAGTTTAATGGTCCAGGCAGTGCTTATAATTTTGTTATCTAGAAATTACTCTGTAAAGTAATTGAGTCTCAAGACTTTACAAATGTGGAGACATCTGCCTACAAGTTACCTTTTCATGAATATACTGTTCCAAAGGATTCAGTGATGCTGTATTCATAACCACACTGTTGTTATGTCTCTTCTTAGACAGCCTCAGATTTGCCTTCCCCCTGTATTTTGTACATGCTCCATTTGTCACATCTATTATGACACTTAAAATATAATTATTGATTTAAAATGTTTGTTAAAGAATGTCTAGATACCTAAGCCTCCATAGTGAAAGCCTTAAAAGCATATTAAGATATAGGAAAATGTCTCTCACGAGTGGCAAATGTTGTTACAATGTGACACAATTATGGAGGTCAGCTATTTCTCACTCTGTTAACCTCTAAGTTGTATTTAAAATTGGTTTTCAAACACTGAGAGTGTCAGACACTGCAAAGATTGTTGAACTGCAAATACCTTGTGTTTTCCAGCAGACCTTTGGTTTCAGAGACATGTGAATGCTTGGGTAAAGTTGTCCTCTGGTGGTTAAGCTATCCAATCATTTACTACTAAGGACAGAATGCTGGGCTGGGGCTCAGGAAACTTAGATTTAATTTCCAAAGCTGTGTCAGTCTGATGGATCACCCTGGGCAACCACCCCATCTTTTGTGCCTTATTTTCTCTTCTGAAAAACAGGAAAAATAAGTCTGACCCTGATACCTGTTGATGAAAATTAAAGCATAATAGATAGCCATTATTATTATTACTACTCACAAAATCTTATCCTGTACTTTATATAAATTTATTTTTATTTTACAGAGAAGCAATCTCAGGTCTCTATTACAAGGTACACGTGATGCCATAATGAGAATAGACAGCTTTCTTCAATTGCTCATTCTGCTTTAAGCAAGACAGGGGCAGTTATCAGCACGTTCTTGTCCCTTTGGGTTTGGATCCTCCAGAGGATCTATCCCAAATGGTAAAGCAGCTCTGTAAGTGGAATTGATCTGCATCTCTTTCATGATGACTGACATGTGGGAGCTGGAAGAAAGGAGAGAGAATATATTTTCCATGGTCTGGCTCTAACTCATAAGAATTTGGAGAACAGGACAGGAATGTGTTTCATCCAAAAGACACAATTCTGACCTAGATTTTACCTTCTAAATGCAAAATTTCCCCCCCACTTAGAGCCTTTTCCCTTTATTATCATCTTCCCACCTTAGATTTTTTTCTCTCTTGAGCAGCAGCAAATCCCTAAGGCTTGGGTTATGGAATAATTGAATTTACCAGACAAATGTGAGAGGTGCAGGCACTTTTGTGTTACCTAGTTTATGCTGGTGTTCAAAGTACTTTAGATTCTGCACTGCTCTGACTGGTGTGTCTAAATTTTCCACAGGAAAATGTACAGCCACATTTCAGCTTTGTATGATGCAGAGCAGATTTTATGTGTGTTACAATGGTGTCTGGGAACCATAGTTAGCAAGCCAGATTCTGTTGTGGTGTGTATTACACAGACACAGCTCTTATTTTAACTGGTCCTACCCTGAGCACTGTAAACATCACACAAAAACTTTCCTTTCCTGTGCCAGGCTGAATGCATAAATAGGTGAAGCTTGTTTGGTACCAGGAATGGCTACAGAGAGATTAGCAGTGGTCAGGGACATGCAATGTCCAATCTGGGCCTCTGGACCCGATGAGCTGTGTCTCCAGTGCATGTGGTATCTGGATTTGAGTCAGGGCTGCTTCCTAGAGAGACAGATGCGAGTTCATACAGGTCCTTAGGCTTTCTGTTTCCTCCTGGCTGGGTCTAAATATCTCTGCATTCAGCATGTATACATTTTCAGTTGTATCTCAAACTCCTCACTTTTTGTGCCTTCTGTAGATAGCATAGAAGAGGTGTCTGTTTCTCAGAGTATCTCAACTAATTGTAAAAATTACACAGAGTAATTTAATTAAATACTCTAGGGATCTTTCTTAATTTCTCTGGCCTCATTTCAACAGAGAAAGTCAAGCTAATAGCTAATTTAGAGGATTAGCCAATTCACTGAAGTCAGTGGGCTGATTGTAGACACTCATGAATAATAACCCCATGGATCTCAGTCAGGTGAGAAGGCCATGACTTTCCACTTCCAGATGGGAAGTCATAAGTCCTAAATCCTCAGGGCACTTACACTGGCATTTACATCTTTCAGTACTTGCCTTTGACCCAGGGAATGCCTTCTGCCTAAAGTATATACCTAAGTGGTCTACTAAGTTCCCTCAGAATAGTAAGTTACAATTATTCAGGACAAAATCAAAGAACTTTTGAAGTGTGTTGAACTCCTTAATAATTTGTGAAAGTTGGGGCATTGTGGTGTTTGAAAGAACAAATAACATGTTAGATAAGGATAACAGTCTGTTCCCATGGAGGTGATCTAAGAAAAGAAGTCTTGGAAACCACTGTTTCAAGACTGGTTGCCCCTGTTTGTGTCCTTGAGAAGGCACCAAAACCAAGTAGTTTCATCAGTAACACAGGAGAGTATTCAGCTGTAGTGGTTTGAGCCTTAACTGGGACTTAAGAGCTCAGATGGGAGCAAGGCTGAGAATCCCTCCCCCACTCCCCCCTCCTCCTTCCCAACAGAGAAGAAAAAGAAAGGGAAGGAGCAAATCCACCAAGAAATAATTTGGAGTCAGCTTGGAAGTAGAGAGGTAAAGAATGTTCTTTAAAGAGTATATATAAATGTAGCAATAACAGGGAAGGTTCACAAGGGCAAGGAACAAGGATGGATGGGAGGGAAAAAAAAACAACCAAGAATACAAAACCAGTCTCTCTGAAGAGGCACAGAGGCAGCAGGGGGAAAGATCAGGCCCAACCACGTGGCAGAGAAGCAAGGAGCCACCAGCAGTCCTTGTCCAAGCAAAGGCAGGGCCCAAAAGAGCTAATGGCTGCAGTATCCCCCTTCTTATGGCCTCGCTGGGCAGGGAGGGGGAGTGGAACAGACTGATTTAATTTCCCAGTGGGAAAACACCCTCCAGGGAGGGCAAAAGCTCTCACAAGCCCTCCCCGCCTGCTTCCAGGATGGGCGTAGCCCATCACATCCTCTCAGGTGTTGGTTTTATTTCAATGGAAATTTTCCATTAGAGGTTTATCCAGATTTAATTCAAGACCTGCGTTCAGATGAGAGACCAAAATCTTAGTTATAATAAACACCTTAGAAAACTTTGTAACATTGCAACAAGTGACTAGTTAACAAAAAAAAAACTGATATGGAATTATATATTTGAAACTTCTGTATTTAACTACATCTTTGTGATATGTAGTTATTTACTCTCTTTGTGCCTGTAACCTTGCTAAGATATCTATCAAAAGAAATTGAAACACCCATTTGCTTGATCCTTTTAACACAGTTGTCCATGAAAATCCCAGTAGGATTTTGAATTCACACAGCTCAAGTGTGATGTCCATTGCAGCATATAAGGAAAACAAACAAGGAAGATTGAAGTGATTTCTTCTTTGGATAGCATTTTTTCTCCATTAGCTCTGGAAAATTCTACAGGGAGGTATCTGTTTCTACTGCATATCAAAGTCATTAGGCAGGACATATTTGAACAGATACAGGAATTCTCATTGATCCAGAAGCCATTTTATATGAAATATACTCATAAAAGCTTTGATTCAGTTATTGGAAAGTGAAGTTTATTATTGTTATGACTGTTTCATCTGGAAACTTATAAGAACTCAGTATATAGTGAGTCACTTTCCCTATTTTGTGTTATTTTTCTTTTTCATAGCACCTCCCTTCCTGGCTTTAGCAAAGCAAGTTCCTAAGTATTGTGAGAAAGACTGTGCTCCTAATGATAACATTGATGATGTTTGCAGAACTGAGAAGACTCGTGAGAAAACTAGTGATGCAGATCCAGAAGGATAAGATAAGCTTATTCTGCTTTAATAGGATCAAAAATGGAGCCACATTTTAAGAAAAGGACTTGATGTCTGTTTACAGATTTTTGAGTCTGTTTTTAGAATGCATGAGGAGAAGAGACTCATCTGACACAAGGCTGCATCTGCTTTATACCTGCTGGTGTGAAGATTTCCCAGTGGTCTTTAGATAGTAATTCAGCACATTAGAGAACTTTGGACTAACTCAGTGGAACTGTCCAGATGATGTTATATATTAAGGTGACTTGTAACATTGCAGATAAGGATATTTGTTTCTTGGTGTGAAGAACTCAGAAACGGCACAGGGGCAAACAAATGAGGAGAAAAAAAGGTGCAGTTTCTGTATAGCACTCATTCACTTTATAATAGACAATAACAGACAACAGTTTGGAACAGCACACCATGGTCTGCTTCCTTGTTTCTTTTTTGTTAAATGTTAGTGACCATTTCAACAGTTTTAAGAGCAGAGCAGGCCAAGAAGGCCAATGGCATCCTGGCCTGCATCAGGAACAGTGTGGCCAGCAGGAGCAGGGAGGTCATTCTGCCCCTGTACACTGCACTGGTTAGGCCACATCTTGAGTCCTGTGTCCAGTTCTGGGCCCCTCAGTTTAGGAAGGATGTTGTCTTGCTGGAACGTGTCCAGAGAAGGGCAACAAAGTTGGTGAAGGGTTTGGAACACAAGTCCTATGAGGAAAGGCTGAGGGAGCTGGGGTTGCTTAGCCTGGAGAAGAGGAGACTCAGGGGTGACCTTATTGCTCTCTACACTACGTGAAGGGAGGTTGTAGCCAGGCAGAGGTTGGTCTTTTCTCCCAGGCAGCCAGTACCAGAACAAGAGGACACAGTCTCAGGCTGTGCCAGGGCAGGTTTAGGCTGGATGTTAGGAAGAAGCTCTATACAGAGAGAGTGATTGCCCATTGGAATGTGCTACCCATGGAGATGGTGGAGTCACCTTCATTGGAGGTGTTCAGGAGGAGACTTGATGGGGTGCTTGGCTGCATGGTTTAGTTGTTTAGGTGGGTTGGATTGGTTGATGGGTTGGACGCGATGATCTTGAAGGTCTCTTTCAACCTGGTGTATTGTATTGTATTGTATTGTATTGTATTTGCTTGTAACCAAGACTGCAGTTTTTCCCTACTAGATGGAATGGCTTCTAGCCATTCATTTCTTCTCTTAATGTACTTTACAACAGATACACTGTATTAGGTCTGTCATTTGGTGAATATGCTGGATTTGCAGCTGAGTTACTTCTATTATTTTGTTTGCACTCATGATCTCCTCTTTCAGCACAACACATACATCTTTAAACACGATTTTAGCAACTATGCCAGACTTCCTGCCTTTTGCTGTAGCCTACTTGTTTGAATGGTCATTTAGTTTATGATAGATACCCAGAAATCCTGAGCGGATTTGATCTCAGGATCTAGGTGCCCTAATTTATTGACATGTTCTACCATTTGCACCCATGTCAGGTTTCCATGGACAGCAAATTCAAAGATACATGTGATCCACAACTCTTGGCTGCATAATCCCAAGAGAGATAAAGCATTTCTGAAATCTTCAACTCTGTGCTGCTTTGTAATATTTCCTTTTCAAGTATCAATAACCACATTTAGTTATGCAATAGCTGTAAGTATGTAAAGGAAGAGAACATCTGTTTGGTTCTGCTTTATGAGTTTTTATTTATGACTATGTAGAGAGTTGTGATAATTCTCTGGAGCTTTCACTGTAATTTTCATCAACAGCAATCATCTGAGGCCATGAGATGTTTTGATGCAAGATCCTGCCCGTGAAGACACCTTATCTTAGTTCCTCTTTCCATTCTGGGCTTCAAATTCTAATGCTTTTAATGAAACAATGTTTTTGAATACTACTGTTTCAGCTGTATAGACTAAATTTTTACCTTATTGTCAAAACCAGAACAGAATGTAAAGGAAGCAACTGGAAGATGTCCTCCTTTTAACAGTGACTAAAAAATTCTCTGTCCTCTTTGGAAGTAATTTGTGGCTACCTCATAAAAGGTGCTATCTATATGACAGCTGTAGGCATTAAGGTACATGAGAAACACTTGATATAAGATTTTAAATTCTCATGACATTGTTACAAGTAGATATACATACACTCTCCCAAAAGTACTAAGACAGAGGCACATAAGCCCTTACAAAATTTTCCTAATGATTTCAGTGTTCTATAAATTTTCAAACGTATCCTGAGGACAGAACACAATAAACCTAAAGGAGGAGATTAGAGATGAGATAGGGGCAGGTACCTTGGGTGACAGGTGCTGGAGCCCTTTGTCAGAAGAGGATGGCTAAGGCAGCACTAGGGACTGGATTGTAGGTGCTTAGAAATGGGAGCCCCTGGCTCTGTCTCTCCCTGCACTGGGGAAAAGCAGAGAACTGTGGTGACTAAAAATGTTACGAATGAATCTGGCGTTTGCACATGCTCCTTCAGGTGCTGCTTTTTCTTATACCTATGCTTTTTCCCATCCATAAATATGCATAAATATGGCTTGGACAGGAGCATACTGCGTTAGGTTAGGAACTGGCTGGAGGGCCGAGCCCAGAGAGTGGTGGTGAATGGTGCCACATCCAGCTGGTGGCCAGTCACTAGTGGTGTGCCCCAGGGATCAGTGCTGGGCCCCATGCTCTTCAACATCTTTATTGATGATCTGGATGAGGGCATCGAGTCCATCATCAGTAAATTTGTGGACGACACCAAGCTGGGGGCAGGAGTTGATCTGCTGGAGGGCAGAGAGGCTTTGCAGAGGGACCTCAACAGGCTGGACAGATGGGCAGAATCCAATGGCATGAGATTGAACACATGCAAGTGCTGGGTTCTGCACATTGGCCATAACAACCCCATGCAGTGCTACAGGCTGGGGTCAGAGTGGCTGG
Organism: Colaptes auratus; assembly: GCA_015227895.2. Classification (NCBI taxonomy): domain Eukaryota; kingdom Metazoa; phylum Chordata; class Aves; order Piciformes; family Picidae; genus Colaptes; species Colaptes auratus. Next base: position 22,113,032 of record CM037640.1, on the reverse strand, counting down.
AGAGCAGCCAGGCAGAGAGGGACCTGGGGGTACTGATTGATGGTAGGCTGAACATGAGCCTGCAGTGTGCCCAGGCAGCCAAGAAGGCCAATGGCATCCTGGCCTGCATCAGGAACAGTGTGGCCAGCAGGAGCAGGGAGGTCATTCTGCCCCTGTACACTGCACTGGTTAGGCCGCACCTCGAGTCCTGTGTCCAGTTCTGGGCCCCTCAGTTTAGGAAGGATGTTGACTTGCTGGAGCATGTCCAGAGAAGGGGGACAAAGTTGGTGAGGGGTTTGGAACACAAGCCCTATGAGGAGAGGCTGAAGGAGCTGGGGTTGCTTAGGCTGGAGAAGAGGAGACTGAGGGGTGACCTTATTGCTCTCTACAACTACCTGAAGGGAGGTTGTAGCCAGGCAGAGGTTGGTCTCTTCTCCCAGGCAGCCAGTACCAGAACAAGAGGACACAGACTCAGGCTGCACCAGGGCAGGTTTAGGCTGAATGTTAGGAAGAAGTTCTATACAGAGAGAGTGATTGCCCATTGGAATCGGCTACCCGTGGAGGTGGTGGAGTCACCATTGTTGGAGGTGTTCAGGAGGAGACTTGATGGGGTGCTTGGCTGCATGGCTTAGTTGTTTAGGTGGGTTGGATTGGTTGAGGGGTTGGACACGATGATCTTGAAGGTCTCTTTCAACCTGGTGTATGGTATTGTATTGCATTGTATTGTATTGTATTGTATCCCTAAACGACTCCACCCTCTGACCATCCTAGCTGCCTTCCTTTGGGCACCACCCTCTCTGCTCCCAGTGGTTTCTTGACAGTGCAGTTTCCCTCTGCTATATTTTATAGTACTGTAAGTCCTCCTATCTACCAGCTGACTCTGGTCTTCTGGTTTTACATTGGACAAAGATTAAAGTGAGATGCAGAGCAACTAACCAAAGGAAGTTTCTGTGAGGCTCAGAAAGATATATTCAAAGCCTGGTGCTAATACTGCTAGTTGTAATTACAGTTTTTAAATAACTGAGTTGAGTACATCTATTACTGCCTTACAGCCAAAGATATTGACAGCCAAAGATATTGAGTCTGTCAAGAAAACATTCAGTATAGAATAATATCTGGTCCTGTGGAATTATACAGTTCTTTTAATAAATGTATTAATTTATTATAATGGTAGCACAACATCTTGAGGAAATGACAATGCACATACTACTAATTTTACTTGGCAGTACATTTAAGGAGAGTACTTGAAGAATATAGCCCAGTCAGCAGAAGATCAGAAGCAAGAATTTTTAGACTCTAAAACAATCAGATTCCCTTTTATTATGAATAAAAGGTCTGTGGACCTGGTCAAGAGACTAATAGAAAACTAAATTTGAAAGCAGAGTGTTTTAGAAACTGCCCTGTAGTTACTGTATTGTCCTCATTTTATTGCTGTACTCTATACTTGTCTGCTTGATCCATCATTATTCTACACCCACTATAATCTAAACAGAGATAAAAATACTGAATCTGATCAAAAGTTCTCTCCCTCTCTTTTTTTTTGTGTCAGAACAGCTAGCAATAACTGCAAGAATGTTAATCAACTTTGTTCCTTCTTTTGTAATTTGAAATGTCATCCAAAACTCTACTTATTTTCAGAAATGTTAGGCATTTGGAAAAAACTGCTATTTTCTTCTGTCAAATTGGATAGCAAAGCACAAAAAGAAAAGTTATTTTTGTTCATTATAAATGTGAGTTTTGGTGGCTCTATTAACTTTCTGGCGATTCATGCATTTTATTTACAACAGATATGAGCTAGAAATAAGTAAAATGTAAAAGTGCTTTGAGCAATTTCATAAAATACATTTGTATTACTCTAGGTACTACAAGACTGGGAGCAATTTTAGTTTAGGCTGGAGGTTAGGAGGAAGTTCTATACAGAGGGAGTGATTGCCCATTGGAATGGACTGCCTGGGGAGGTGGTGGAGTCGCCGTCACTAGAGGTATTCAGGAGGAGATTGACAGGGTGCTTGGTTGAATGGTTTAGTTGATTGGGTGGTGTTGGATAATAGGCTGGACACGATGATCTTGAAGGTCTATTCTATTCTATTCTATTCTATTCTATTCTATTCTATTCTATTCTATAATTTGTGGTAAAGGAAGTAAAAAGATTTGAATCATAAATGTAGTTTCATTGTTTAATACATGATGATTATATTTTACTGCAACAACTCCAGTTGAAAAAGCATCATTTATAAAATCCACACATACTTTGAGGAGCTTCAAGTTTACAAATAATGGTGCCTAAATAATGAAAAGATATTAGTATTGCTATGCATCTGAATACCTGGAATTCTAGAGTGAGAACAAAATGGGAAACTCTCTTCTCCAAATTTCATCTGTTACAGATAAATCTAGCAGAGGGTCAGTGTGGTGAAATGACAGGTCTGATCGAGGAACATGTTTTCAATTAATATGTTACCAAGTAACATAAGAGGCTTAGAAATAATACTGAATTTCCTTTCCACTTAGTCTAAAAACTAATACATTGTCCTCAGTTTTCATTCTCACAGAAAACTAAATTTGGAAGGTGAAGCCCCTGTTTTGGAAGGAAGTGATTTGTTAGAGATTGTGCATCTTTCTTGAGACAGTTAGATATTTCATGTTTGTTTAAATGTATTTATCAATGAGGGTATCATCTGTAGTGCTTCTACCTGTGAAAATAGAGTAAACATGCCTCTTCTTCTTCAAGTTCAATAATATTCCATGACGAGTGTCAGAAACTTCCTGGAATGTCACATTTTTTTCCCAGTGGCCATGAGTTATTGACTATGGTGAAAAAGGAGACCCAGAAACCACAACAGCAACATGTCATGAAAATGAACTAACATGACACCAAATTCTGTGTATCAAAAGGAAGGTGAGGTAGTATGGATATGTGCACCAAAGATTAAGCAATGACAATGGACAATGTAATAGAAATTCAAATAGAACAAATAATGCAATTGGTTTTTTAACTAGTCAAGACTAACCTAGAGAAATCAAAGCTCTGAAGTGCAGCTTGGAGTTTGGTGATTGGATAATTTCCAAGGACCTTCTGCTTTGTTTTGTATCTCTCTTGCTGACAATGCATGCTATTTGCCTTTGTCAGTGTCAAAATCTGTATCAGCTTCTGCTGTGGTCAGGCTGTCCTTGCTGCAAATTCAACGGTCACCTACACCTACGAAGCTGGTAAAGTCCTAAGCTAGGTGGTAGTCTTGCAATGAGGCAACATATGTAAGGGGGTCGGTGCCTTCAGACTTGCCTCTGTTTCTACTCACCCAACAGGAAATGACTGGTATGTTCAGAGGAAAGAGAACAAAAATCATTAAAATTTCCTGTAAGAAAAAAAAATAATTGTATTGTAAAAATATTATTGATCTCAGAGGCCAAATTTTTCTATCATGCCATTTGTGCAGGCTCTTCTGTATGAAACTAAATGGCTAGACTTGCATATCTTATTCATTGCATTTCCTTAAGATGCCAAATGGGAAAAATAAAGTACAGTTTTGAAATCTGCTCATCTATAAATGTTTGTTCCACTTGTAATTGAATGTCCAAATATAGGTAGGAAGAAAGTGAAGATTGTTACTCCACTTCTATAGAAATAGAGATGGAAAATGCAATGGCAGTTTTACTGAAATCTAAGCTTTTATGCTGAGAAAATAAAAGGATAATTTTGTTTCATCACACATCAGAAATCTTTGAATTGGTTAGTTAATTGGAAGTACTTAACATAGAGTTATTTCATAGTAATTCCCAGGGTGTTGCTTCTGAGTGCACTCTTCCTTGTGAGTATTCCCCAGAGAACAACTGCCTGTGATACAATGAAGAATTCCTCTCTGAACAGTGCTTTTTTATGTGCTTCAAGATGACCATAATTATGGAGAAAGAGTCTGAGGCAGTGGCTTGCACTTCAAATCCTGTAAAGCATTGCAATTTAAATTAAATTAAATGTTGTGCACCAGCCCTGGAGTCAACTGGAAAATATTTTACTCAGCATTTTAAAAATGAAACATTTTAGTATGCTTGAACTAAAAGTGATGGAATTATTTTACTGTGTGAAAACTTTTGATATTCTAAATTTCATTTAGTCAAGGAGCTAGTGTTGAAGTATACACCATCTTCTGGGCTGGAAATTTGAATTTTGAATAATGTTAGGTTAGGAGGAAATTCTTATTGGGATATAGTCTGAGCTATAGTGATCCTACAAAGTGACTCAAATGCCTGCTGCAGTATATGTGTATTTGTGCTTCTCACTGTTGTACAGAGCAAAGGAAGGAAGCAGTATTGGACATAGAATAGAATAGCATAGAATAGAATAGAATAGAATAGAATAGAATAGATAGAAATTAACCAGGTTGGACAAGACCTTTGAGATCATCAAGTCCAATCTGTCATCCAACACTATCTAATCAACTAAACCATGTCACCAAACGTACAATCCAGTCTCTTTTTAAACACCTCCAGTGATGGTGACTCCACCACCTCCTTGGGCAGCCCATTCCAATGGCCAATCACTCTTTCCATGAAGAATTTCTTCCTAACATCCAACCTAAACCTCCACGGCACAGCTTGAGACTGTGTCCTCTTTTTCTAGTGCTGGTTGCAACTATGTTCCTCAGGAAAAGGTATTGCTGTCTCTGGGCTCAAATGTTGATTGTTGATGTCCTGACCTCAGTGCCAGGGAAAATGATGGAACAGATTATCCTGGTGGCAATAACTGCGCACCTGCAGGATGGCCAAGGGCTCAGGTCCAGCCAACATGGATTTAGGAAGGGCAGGTCCTGCCTCTCCAACCTGATCTCCTTCTATGATCAGGTGACCCGCCTGGTGGATGTGGGGAGGCCTGTGGATGTGGTCTACCTGGACTTCAGCAAGGCCTTTGACACTGTCCCCCACAGCAAACTGCTGGCTAAGCTGTCAGCTCATGGCTTGGGCAGCAACACTCTGCGCTGGGTTAAGAATTGGCTGGAGGGTGCTGATTGACAGCTGCCTGAACATGAGCCAGCAGTGTGCCCAGGTGGCCAAGAAGGCCAACAGCATCCTGGCCTGCATTAGGAATAGTGTGGCCAGCAGGAGCAGGGAGGTCATTGTGCCCCTGTACTCTGCTTTGGTTAGGCCACATCTTGAGTCCTGTGTCCAGTTCTGGGCCCCTCAGTTTAAGAAGGACATCGAAACACTTGAACGTGTCCAGAGAAGGGCAACAAGGCTGGTGAGAGGCCTTGAGCACAAGCCCTATGAGGAGAGGCTGAGGGAGCTGGGGTTGTTTAGCCTGGAGAAGAGGAGGCTCAGGGGAGACCTCATTGCTCTCTACAACTACCTGAAGGGTGGTTGTAGCCAGAAGGGGTTGGCCTCTTCTCCCTAGCAACCAGCACCAGAACAAGGGGACACAGTCTCAAGCTGCGCCAGGGGAAGTTTAGGCTCGAGGAGAAAGTTCTTCATTGAGAGAGTGATTTGCCATTGGAATGGGCTGCCCAGGGAGGTGGAGGAGTCACCATCCCTGGAGGTGTTCAAGAGGGGATTGGACGTGGCACTTGGTGCCATGGTCTAGTCATTGGGTCTGTGGTCTCTTCCAACCTTGGCAATACTGTGATACTGTGATAGGGATATATATGGCATTTCTTTAAAACCCATATATGGAAAGACAAAAGTTGTTTTTAGGATTAACTAGGCTGGTGCTGAATATACTCTGCAATATGTAGGACTTCCTTCAGACTTGTCCTTTGGAATAACCCTGAGAGATAAAGTTACTTCAGAAATGTAAAAAACTGAGTCAGCTTCAGCATTAAGAACTGACTGCAAAGATATCAGATTCCCCTTGGCCTCTCAGCTGTGTCCTTGCCTTGTTGGAAGGTTATAGGAAGTGCATTTCAGTATATTTGTGCAACAACGTAATGCGAAGGATATGCATTTGGTTCATTTAGTTTCACTAAACCCTGGAGCAACTACAATATAAAGCATCAAGAAAAGTACCACTGTTTAAATTGTCCTCAGGAATATCACTATATGTTTCAGTAACTTGATCTGAGGTCCATTCAACCAAGAAACCATGTTCTGATTTATACACGTCATAATCATATTGTATGAATAAAATCGAGCTTTTTACTGCAAAAGAAGTAGGTTCCAAACATGTTGGCAAATGCCAGCTACTCAGGTCTCAAGAGGGCATAAGACCATTGATTTCAATGAAGTTATGGTAATTCATATTAATTTAGTGATTTAATCCCCTATTTTCCATAATCAGAGAAAAAGGAATTATTTTCTTTCATACTGGCTCAATTGCTTTTCTTTGCTGGATTTATGAGTATAATTGACTCATAAACAGTGTGAGTTAAATTTGATGGAATTAATGAGTAATACCTTTACATCTGAAGCTCAGAGACTGTTTTAATGAATTATCCTTCTGCCTTTTCTGTGTAAATCTGCCAGATGCATCATCACCTGTGAACTTCCATATTTCTCCCCACGCATGAACAAATGGATTTGGAAACACAGTTTTGTAATAAGTGGGCCTTACACCCCCAAATCCTACACTGAAAGGCATGGGCAATCAGGTTTACTGTTCACCAGGAAAATTACTGGAATTTGCTGTCACTGGCTTAGGGAAAACTGCCCAAATGAGCATGAAGAATAATCCTGCTTTGGTAAATATCAACTTCAAATTCAATGACTGCTGCTTATTTGGGATAATGACAGGCAGCTTCTCCTTCTGTGATTATAAAAATACTGCAATCAGAAGCTGAATCTTGGATACATGCCAAGCAATTTTATGATCACAGTGAAAAAAAAAAGAGAGAGACTTAAACTCGGGTATTAGACACCATAAATCTCTGCAAGATATATTTTTAATGAGCTATATATTCAGTTATTAAAACCTTGGAGATATTCAGAATAGTCTTGATGCAATCATATTTGTTCCAAAATATGCCACAGGGCAGAGCAGACCTGGCTTAATTTCATGTGGGAGAAGTATTTCATAGATTCACAGATACAATACAATACAATACACCAGGTTGGAAGAGACCTTCAAGATCATCGCGTCCAACGTATCAACCAATCCAACCCACCTAAATACAATACAATACAATACAATACAATACAATACAATACAATACAATACAATACAACCCACCTAAACACCTAAACAACTAAACCGTGGCACCAAGCACCCCATCAAGCCTCTTCTTGAACACCTCCAATGAAGGTGACTCAACCACCTCCATGGGCAGCCGATTCCAGTGGGCAATCACTCTCTCAGTATAGAACTTCTTCCTAAGATCCAGTCTAAACCTGCCCTGGCGCAGCCTGAGACTGTCCTCTTGTTCTGGTACTGGCTGCCTGGGAGAAGAGACCAACCTCTGCCTGGCTACAACCTCCCTTCAGGTAGTATTTAGATTTTAGTATCAGGTACATTTACTCAATATTCAAGCTAAATGGAGCTTCTCCAAGCTTCATCCCAATAATTTTGATTACAACTGTCATTGTTACAAGTTTAAATACCCAACCACAAGACAAATGTCAAAACAAAAAGATAAATACAATATATAAATTGATTTGAAAATATGGGATGTGGGAAACATAGTTACCTTTATTTCACAATTTTTGATAATCAAGCACTCAAATTCAGGTTTTTGCAGGTTTTTTGCTCCATATTTGTTGTCATTGTAGGTCATCATACTGTATGATCTAGAGTTTTAACTGCCCTGCCTTGTGAGCTGAGCTGCACTCTCAAGCCTTTAAAGAGCTTATATCTTATTACAACAAAAAAATAGGTTGCATCTAAAGTACTTACCAAATCACTGCCTTTAAACCCACAATTTTGCAAAATTGTATTGTTTAAACCTTTGATTCTTTGGCAAACAAAAGGTTTCATGGCATCTACTTAATGAACAAATTGTTCACCAGAACAACTTCTCTTTGGACAAACAGGCTGGGCCTGTATTAGTTTCACAGTATCACCATGATTACATTATTTGCTATAGTACAGTGTTGCACAAAGCAAATAACATTTCATCAAAAGAGAACATTTAAACTAGAACACAGTCTTTGTACTAGAAATTGCTTTCCTTTCTTTTGGCTAAATAATTCTTTTGTAATAGTCAGTTACATATGAACATAACTTAATGGAGTAAGCTCTATGAATTGGGGAACCTGTACAAACGTTCTTACTAGACAATAAACAAGTCCCAGCAAATATTCCAAGACAAGATAATCCACAATTCTACAACTGTGAGGTATTTTTGTTAAGAGTGTGTTTTGTAGAAGTTTATTGTAGTCTTGCTCATTTTAAAAGGGCATTTTTACGAAGTTAAACTCAGGTTTTGAGAAGGGTGGAAGAGAAAATAGTTACAGAAATTTATTAAAAAGAACTGTTACTTAATAATACAATTAATTAATAATACAATTAATTAAATAATACAATACAATGAAGACAGATATTATTTATATTTTAATTGAATATTCTATTCATTTTTCTTCTAATCTGAGAAGTATTATCCATTTGATGAAGCTGCTATCATAATGTGTTGCAACACATGATGCCAGCAATAAGCAGCAAAAAGTGAAGTGACCCCAAACCTACTATCCTCAATTTAAGGACATTGAGACACTTGAATGTGTCCAGAGAAGGGCAATGAGGCTGGTGAGAGGCCTCAAGCACAAGCCCTATGAGGAGAGGCTGAGGGAGCTGGGGTTGTTTAGCCTGGAGAAGAGGAGGCTCAGGGGAGACCTTATTGCTCTCTACAACTACCTGAAGGGTGATTGTAGCCAGGAGGGGTTGGGCTCTTCTCTCTAGCGACCAGCACCAGAACAAGAGGACACAGTCTCAGCCTGCACCAGGGAAGGTTTAGGCTCAAGGTGAGGAGAAAGTTCTTCACTGAGAGAGTCATTCGTCATTGGAATGTGCTGCCCAGGGAGGTGGTGGAGTCACCATCCCTGGAGGTGTTCAAGAGGGATTGGACATGGCACTTGGTGCCATGGTCTAGTAGTCATGAGATCTGTGGTGACAGGTTGGACTTGATGAACTTTGAGGTCTTTTCCAAACTTATTGATTCTATGAGTCTATGATTCTATCCCCAACCTGTCAAAGATGTGGGAAAACACTTAAAAAAAGATGCTTTTTGGATGATTCAGTAAGGGGTTTATTGAATTGTTTTTATCAAACTAATGGCTGAGATACAATGACTGAAGATAGAAAATGTATTACTGCTAGGGTGGCAAAACATAAAGCAAGTTGTTTCTAGGATATTTAGAAATATTCAAAGGTGGAACAGAAAATAAAGTAATCTTGTTGCTGAAGGAAGGATGGATAAAAAAGGTAATTAAAAGCTGGAAACCTGGAGGATAAATGACTAACATATTCTTTTGTGACTTTTAAGGGACTAGAGAGAAAACAGCTGTTACAAAATACAATACATTTATTAGGCTATTAATGAGAAGATAAATATGTGAGAAGTTACAGCAACTTTCTAAAATATTAGACCATGACACAGTACAGGCTGTCATGTAAAAATGTTTTCCAGAAAGATCACTGATGGGAAGATTCTAACAAGAGGCACTATAATAGATTAAGGAAGTTGAATCCATGTCCTTAAATCACTTCTTTATCCTACCTGAGTGTGCATGCATCGTTGCAAACACAAAAGATTATTTACACCCATTTGTGCAATAGACACAACAGAGTACAAAGTCATGAAGGCTCAGGACCTCTTGTGTTACAAAACTGTGCATTCACTATCACATAAAAGAGAATCATCATGAAAAAAGAAAAAGGTAGACAGCCAGAAGCCTTTTAAAGCAAGAGGATACTATAGCACCAGCTGTCCAATATGCTGTGTAGGAAATAATTTAAAGTAGTATGGGTTGAAACATGATATGAAGTGTGTAGGATTAACCACACAACAACTTTGATTGCTTTATCTTCCAAATTGCAGTGATATATCTTGCTACGTGCTTGTCTAGTTCTTCCCACTTTTCATCATAAACTTGTCATTTATGACACAACCTTATTTACATAGCACACATTTTTGTGAAGTGTTTTCTGTTAAAGTATGCTAAACCTGTCTCTGTAATCAGAGCCCCCTTTAAGTCTCCTTTGCAAAATACTTGAAGTGCTCATTAGAAAAATCAAGCTGTTGTTTCTACTGCATTGTAGTAATATAGCCACAGCAGCTTGCTTGTAGGAATAAAATACATCAATTACACAGGGGAAAAAAAAAAGGGGGGGGGGGAGGAACAGGAGATCAATTTATATTTAAAAATATATTTTGGTAAAAAGAGTCTCAAGGAAAAATTGAAGTCATGTAATCCCACCTCCTGTCTTGTCAGGCTGCATTTCATGCCTTGAAAATGTAGAACAGTCACTCAAAAAATATTTCTCACACATTAGGCTCAGGAGAAAATCGTGAAAATGTCAAATCACCAGAAGAGGAGCTGTGAATCACAGCCTATAATAGAGCAGAGAACAGAAATATGTTTGGGATTTGGTGTGAAGATGGTCATAGATTAGTCCTCAAAGACATAGAAAGTTTCTATTTTCTCAAGGGCTGTTTCTTTTCCTTTGGTTTTGTTTTTCTGATATTCAGATTCATCTCAATTTCCTCTCATTTACCAAGCAAAGAGAGGAGATGTAAGTCAGGCTTTCTAAATTATCTGTCAGAGAGAGGGAAATAAATAGGCAGACTGTCAGAACAGGAAATAGTGTTTCCCTCATTTCAGGTTCAAGTGCATTGGACCGGTGCTGATGTAAATACATTAGCTGCAAGCTTAGGAAAAGAATCAAATTATATAATCCTAGATTTGGAGCTGTATTATAATTTGCTTGGAAATGGAGAAGAATTGGGTCAGAATAAGCCACTAGAAAAGTGCACCTCCCTCCAGTTTAAATTATGGAAGATGAATGGCTATGGTGGCAAAGGCCACCAGAGTATTGTTTCCAAGTGATTGTGTCTCATCAACAGCTAGTATAGCTAGAGGAGCGCTTCCCAAGTTCAAAGTTGGTGGATATGCTGCAGAGGAGCAGGCAAGGTGCAGTCCTGTTTCTTAAATGGCAAAGGACTGGTCAGCAGATCATACAGAAATTGCCACTGTTGGGCAAGGTCTTGAGAGTTTATGGTGCTGGTCACAGCAGGAGAAGGGGTAATATAACTGAGTCTGAGCAAAGTAATTTTTATTTTAGCTAAACATTCATTTTGGATATCTCTATTCTGACCTGGAGCACAGGCCAACTTTGAAAACCTAGCAAGGCAGATAAATAGGAGAGAGGTAACTCTAGGAATGGAATAGGAATTAGAAAAAGAAAGCTATAGATTGAACAGCAAAGAAAGATAAAACTGTCATTTACAATCTGCAGGCTAGACAACAGAGTGTCAAAATGAACTGCATTTGTGTTCTGAGTTATTATTTGCATTTCACACTTTTTGATTTTGGTTCAATTATGTAATAAAAAATTTGCTTATTAAAGTAATCTTTTTTTTTCTGGAATGGACTGTCAACATTCCCAGAAGACACGAGGCAAAATAATCCAGCATGTTGTTATTATTAAAGCTAAAATAAATAAAAATCAGCCCAAACTGTCAAGCATCACAAATTTGATACTTGATCTGTAGTCAGTTTGACATGACAGACTGACTTTTCAGAGGCTGTTAAGATTATCTGAAAACAAACTACTTGAGCATAATTGCTCTAACAAGTGTCCAGATACAGGGCTGTCCTTCACCATTTCTCTGCAAGGAACCAGAGGTAAGCAAAGCTTGGCTTACAGCCAGCAAAGGAGCAGTTTGATTCCTGGATTTGGTAAGACAATTTTGGGCCACAGTCCTTGCTGTTAGACTGCCCCTTCTGTGCTGTGTCAGTTTGTTCCCTTAGCACAGGATAATTTGCTTATTACAGTAAATGGAAGTGCTGTGCCAACCCCTCAAATGGTGATTTAACGGATACTGAAACTGTGGCTGGGTAGGGTTTAGCTACTGACTTCTGTTTCATACTGAGGCAAAAGTAGCCTCTTGATCACAGCCTTGGTTTGTTCATGCTCTAAAGACAATTTGCGATTATTTGTGGTTATTTCCAGCTGATTACATAAATTAAAACCTGTGACAATATTGTCATTTATGTTACTGACTTAGCTGCGCATATTTTCGCTCAGAAATCACTATTTCCTTACCTGCCACTGGAGATGCTTGTGTGTTCGCTCAAGCGTGCTCAAATTAAAATGGCTTGGCTTCTATATGTGTTGTGTTTTGATTGCTTAAAGCAACCTAACTCATTTTGACTAACCAAATTACGGAATGATTGCCTCAGAGGTCAGTCAACAGATGTGACTGAAGTGTCTTCCAACAGAGGCCAGTAGAGAGCTTAAGCGTCTTCAGCTGGCACACTGGATAGAAGACAATGTGTGTACACTAGCTCAGCATGCCTTCTGGGGCACAGGCTGTCATCTGGTCATCTGCACTGTGCCAGCTGCTGGCCTCTGATTGGGATTCAAAGCTTTAATCCAACAGAAGTAAAGGCAAACAATGTGGTTCCAATTACCAAGCAACAAGCCTGTCATTATTTCTTACTTTGTTGTCCCTTTAATATTAATTTAACTCCATACAGAGAAGAGCCAAAGAGAACTTTGCCAAATCACACTGACAAAATAGAGTAACAGGGGTAATTGGTAGCTATACTAGGACTAGGGAAGCAAGAGAGCCTAGAACCCCAGAGCAAAGTAAATCACCATAATGCAAAATGTAACTGAATCAGAAGAGTAGTGTCATCTTCTGTTAACAGATACCCGAGTATATGTTTGAGAGATTTTATGACTTTTATTTTTCCTGTGTGGATCACTTTGTTTAGTTCTTAGATTTACAAGGAGAAGTACATGTTTAAGAGCCTTCCATTCTCTAACCCTGCAAAGTTCACAAACCCGGAGTTATAACGCACTCATTACCATCCTGGCTAGCTGAGATCTACCATGGACATTTAGGAACTGATCACACTGTAAACCAAGCCCTGTAAAACTGGCAAATAGAAAAAAGTCGGATTCTTCTCTTGTAGTTGTCATTAGGATAACAAGGATACTGATATAGGTTGATATCTTTACAGGCATGTAGACAAGAATGTTAAATCCCCATTTTAATGTTTATTATTTGTTCTTGCTAATTAGTGAAAATGAAGGGTGAGATATGACCTAGTAAGGCTTCAGATTTGACTGATAGTTGAGACAAATTCCATGCCTGAAAGGACTTCCTGATGTTTAGAAATCATTAAAGGCTGAAAAATGCTCTCAGTGAGGGAGCTGAAATAAAACAGGGTTTTTTTTGAAAATATACGAAAACATTAGAAATTTCTGTCAGAAGTTCCGATGGGAGGTTGATGGTGCAACTGCCAGTTCTGTAAACATTTAAGTTGTAAACATGTTAAGTTGTGAATGAGTGCCTTGACCACAGCAAACAGGCATCAAAGGGACAACTGATCATACTTCCAGCTGTGTGCCAATCAATGACATTAATTGTCTTCAAAACGTTTAAATCTGAGGCTTACTTTTAACTAAGCAGAATGGAGTTACTGCTGGTATTACTAAGAAATGTATGCAAATGAATGAACATTACCTCTTCCACTGTACAATTTCTGAATGATTTAATTGGCATTTTATGATTCATACTTTTAGTATCGGTGTATGAAGAACATCATGTCTAAGAAGGGTCCATTTTTATTTTTTTCCCCCTTTTCTTTTTGTTTTCTTTTGGTTTCCTGTAGTTAAGCTGAGAGAGGGGCAGTCAGACTTACACACCAAGCCCTGCTGAAAATGAGTTGACAGTGTACTTTGATGCACTTCAGAGAAACAACAACAGGAACATTTTACTCAAGGAGACCAGCGATGAGAGCTGCTGAAAAGGGAACATGCTGCAGTTCTCAAGGGAGACGATTAAAGAGGATATACCAATATCCTTCAGAACAGAAAATACTTGATGTACTGCAGCAACTAAGATTGCTGAGGCATTTATGCCTCTGTGCTGCTGCAGGTTTTTCCTGCAGGTGCAACTTAACTGTGAGAGCTAAAAGTTCAGCTGTATTGGCTGAACAGTGGGGCTGGTAACCTGTGATGGCCACATGGCTGATAGCCACTTGGATTCGATGCTGTCATTCACAGTGTGCTGCAGAAAGCTGAGCTCTTCCTATTCTCTGCATCCTGATAGATGTTGCCTGGGAAAGGGCTAAGTCAACAGGTGTCAGTACACATGCTAGCTGTGTCTGTTGCCATGTAAAACAGCTGCATTGTTCAGCTCATAGTGAGTTAATTCTTATTTCTCTGGAAATACTGTGCATCTGGGATCAGGAGAGAAAGCACTGCTAGTTCAACATTTTTTCTTTAGCCTTCTCTCTTCTTTTTCACTTAGACTACCTTCGTGCTTATTACCTTCTTACCTTATTGCTCCCTACAACTACCTGAAGGGAGGCTGTAGACAGGAGGGGGTTGGTCTCTTCTCCCAGGCAACCGGCACCAGAACAAGAGGACACAGTCTCAAGCTGCACCAGGGGAAGTTTAGGCTCGAGGTGAGGAGGAGGTTCTTCACAGAAAGAGTTATTGGCCATTGTAATGTGCTGCCGAGGGAGGCGGTGGAGTCACTGTCCCTGGAGGTGTTCAAGAGGGGATTGGACGTCGCACTTGGTGCCATGGTATAGTTAGTCACGAGGTGTTGGGTGACAGGTTGGACTTGATCATCTCTGAGGTCTTTTCCAACCTTATTGATTCTATGATTCTATTCTATGATTCTATGATTCTTTAAACTGTTGCAGTTTGTCCAGGGCCTCTTTATATAACTTGTTTCTTAATAGGAGAAGAAAAATCTCAGCATAATTCTGTTCCTGCTTCCCTAAAAATCAGAAATCCTCAAGCTTTGCCAGTATTACAACTGACATCTCCACAATAATTACAATGATTTCCAAAAGCATTAGTTTTCCTGCTACAGTACTTCAGGGTATATCTGCATAAGGAATACAGAAGATTATTTAGTGTTTTTGCACAAGAGCTGCATGACCTGTGGAAGATAAAGGAACTCAACATTGTGATTGTGCTGGCAGGGCCAAACAGGCCAAGGACAGGCCCAGAACATGTGCTTATAGGTCAAGCCTTCCCCCTCTTCCCCCTACCTCTGGGGGATTTTTCTGCTGGAGATAGACAATGGGGCTAGGAGTCTGCAAGTCTGTTAACCTGGACATTGCCCAGCCTTGCCTGGACATACCCTGAGGTCCATGAAAACCAAGTGCATGTGTTCCACATGTGTCTGCCCACGTTTGGCAAAACTCAGTTCCATAGGTTAAGGTATCATGTTTCTATCTTTCAACCTTTTGTATCATTGTCCATTAATTGTCCTCAGACATTATTAATACAAGCTGAAATGGTAAACAAGATGCCTTGTTCTGTACCTGAAAAGTCAACAAGAACTGCTGTCAAGGTTACAGCTAAAAAAACCTCTTATAGCAGGCAAGCTAGCCAGTCACTGAGTCAAAAGCTGCAGGGCAAGAGCTGGTCCTGACCCGCGAGTCTCACCCTGTGAATCGGCAAACTACCCCAAGCCGCAGCTCACCACCAGCCGCAGCAGTTGCCTGCCTCTACTGGGCAGAAGGGAGCTCAGAGAACAGCAGACACCCAGAGAAGCCCCAGTGGCAATGGCCGTCCTAGCAATGCATCCCTCTCAGAAGCAAAGCTACAAAGTCAGGAGGTTTTTCCCTGGCAACAGCGCCCAGCTCAGTGGACATCATCTTTGCTTTGCTTTCCCGCGCTTTTCAAATTAGCCCAGACAGATAATGTACTAAAAGCAGCACAGACGTGAGTAACCCCAACAGATCAAGTTTTCTTTCGAGTCTCTGTTTAAAATGTTCTGTTGCCCAGAGTCCTCCTATGGGTGAGCCAGCATTTTGCTGAGTAACCTGTTTCCTAGTTTAAATTACTATTGCATATCTGGTTTTTGCTCAAACTGTTTTAAATGCCTGCTCCCTGTGTAAATAACCAACCACAATCTGACACTGCAAATCTATAAATAGATTTTATTAATATTTTTCACAAGATTTTTTGATTAATAGATTAATATTTATATTAATCATTCTGCCGATTATTATTTATTAATAACCATAACAATGATCTAGCTTCTAATGGAAACAGCAAAGAGCCCTTTGTCTTGCCCTCTTCAGACTGTTCTGGAGCACAAGGTCTAGGTATTTGATCAAGTCCAGAGCAGTAACATGCTGAAAAATGAACTGAATGTGTACTGTGTCAAAATTTACACCTGCATCTCCCACAGCATCTCTCAAAGTCCTGCTAGAAAGGAAATATTACTAGTAGATCACTGCTTCATTTGCTTTCAACTGAGCTGGTCTGGCAATTTTATGCGGGGGGTTAATTTCAACCCACCACACAGGGATATTGCTGTGCCTCCCCTCCATGCTCTCCAGCCACTCCGGGCGGGGAACTGCTCCCCAGCAGTGCTCTGTAAACGATGCAGCACTCCCAGCACCAGGAAACTGCCTGTAGCACGCTCCAGATGAATCTGCCTTCCAGCAGCCTTCAGAGCACTGCCGGAAAGCCCAAGCTGCACCCCACAGCTGTGGGAGAGTGCTGCCTCCACTGTGTCCTGAAAGGACTGCTCTGGAGCCACCCATGGCTTCCCCAAGTTCCCCAAGCCTCACTGGCAACCAGCTTAGTTACAGCTACAAAGAGGCCACAAGTGAAACTGTACTTTTCCAGCATTCCCATGTTTAATACCATTTTTGGTTTGTTAAAATCCCCACTCTTGCTCAGAGCTGGTAACTTCCAGAGTCGTAACTTGTGAGTAAAATTGGTTTACTCTTGTTAAGTCTCTTTGCAAAGGTTCTTTAGCTGTGTGCTCTGACTTCTAGCCTCACCGCTGCTTGTGGCAGCAAGGTGCTGGCCAAGTCTTTCCCTAGTGGGCAACTGGCATATTACACTGCAGTTCTCTTCCTAGTTGAATAACTGTTCTGTATTTTTTTTCTATTTTTGCTTGAAATTGTTAAACTGTTTCTTTTTATGGAGATGACACCCACAACTGTGCACCCATACCTGTAAACAAGCTATGAATACTTTTACATATTAATAAATAAATAATATTTTAATTAATACTTCATAACAATAACACCCTCCTGAGTTGTTTGCTGGCAAGCATCTTCAGCTATTCTGAACTATCTGGACCATCTTTATGAAATGTGCAAACATACCTCCTGATATATTTCAGATGTCCACCTGTAAGAAGGAAATGGCAATTTTAGAATGTGATGGAAATAATGGATTTAGAATGCCTTACAGCAAAGCCTTGTAGCATTTAAAAATAAAACCCTGAAAAAGTAATACCTGCTATCTTCCTCTATTACATGTCTTTCAACTGATAGCATAAATCTTACTTCATGTCCAGGAACAGAAAACACTAAGATGCCAGTTCACAACATGTGAACTGTGGCCAGCAGGAGCAGGGAAGTCATTGTACCCCTGTACTCTGCATTGGTTAGGCCACATCTTGAGTACTGTGTCCAGTTCCAGGCCTCTCAGTTTAAGAAGGACATTGAGACACTTGAATGTGTCCAGAGAAGGGCAACAAGGCTGGTGAGAGGCCTTGAGCACAGCCCTGAGAGGAGAGGCTGAGGGAGCTGGGATTGTTTAGCCTGGAGAAGAGGAGGCTCTCTACAACTACCTGAAGGGTGGTTGTAGCCAGGAAGGGGTTGGTCTCTTCTCTCTAGCAACCAGCACCAGAACAAGAGGACACAGTCTCAAGATGCGCCAGGGGAAGTTTAGTCTCGAGGTGAGGAGAAAGTTCTTCACTGAGAGAGTCATTCATCATTGGGATGTGCTGCCCAGGGAGGTGGTGGAGTCACCATCCCTGGAGGTGTTCAAGAGGGGACTGGACGTGGCACTTGGTGCCGTGGTCTAGTCATGAGGTCTGTGGTGACAGGTTGGACTCGATGATCTTTGAGGTCTCTTCCAACCTTGGTGATACCGTGATGTACCAGGCTTTATATTCATATGATCACTGTTGTATATGAGGATGCAATACCATTCTGATAATATCCAATGTCTATACTAGATATATTATTTTAAAAATTTCTTTTCCTTTTGAGATTCTTTAAATACATTCATGTAGGTCATCTGGAAATGGCGTACTCTGAATTATTTATTTAAATGCATTAGTCAGATACATTTAACAATTGCTGCTGGTCCCTATGAAATACTTGACAATCTTAGCACGTAATGATGCATTATGCAAGTAACTGAAGCTGAAGAAACAAATATTGTTGGGTTTGTAACAATTGTATCACTCTTGACCCCATAAAAAAGGAGATTTTTATTGTTTTATGTCAAAATAATGCTGAAGTTATTTTGCTATACCCATGTTCTTCATTGACACTTCTATCACCTCTGTCTTTACCATGTAATTCCTATGTAGTAGTTGCAATAATGAGAGAAATAGGATATCCTCTGGTGTACCCTGCCACACTGTCACAAGGAAGAAAATAAAATGGGGAAACATTAAAGCATAGTAGGATTTTTATTCTCAGAGTATTTAGTGGGACTGTTCTTGCTTTCTGGCTCCTGTTCTACAACAATAACAAGAAAACCTCTTTTTTTTGGCTCTTATATCTAATTACAAGTCTCTCCTCTCCCTACCTTCTTTCAGTGTTTACTGCAAAATACCCAAATGGTATTTTACAAATGCACACAAAGAAGATTAATATTTATGCATTCTTTAATAGTTTTTCCTTGTCTTAACCCTGCCATCCTTCTTGGTACAGTTGACCTGTTCTAGGGATGTTACCAGGAGACCAGGTTCAGCTGCAAAACTGAAACAGGAGTTAAAGAACAGGGCATAGAGTCATTTCTACTATCTTTGTACATTTGCTGCCACAACAGTAGTACGGTTTCTCTCAAGTAGAGCATGAGAAATCTGTGAAAGCTGTTGATTGTGTGAGGCAATATATGAAATGTCTTTGATTTACTTTTTTTGAAGGAAAATTATTTGTAACTTCTATCCTTGGAATGTAATAACAGATAGTGAGGAAAAGAAATATTGCAGTCCTTAGCATGCCAAGCTAAGGTTGGTCTTGGCTTTGCTCAGCTTGCTTTATCCCAATACCAGCTGAGAACTGGCAGTAAGGGAAAAAAATCATGAATATGTACAGTTTAAAACATTTTTAAGTCACAACCACTAGGTACCACCCAGGACATCCCGTCAGAAAAGGTTGCTGGTATAGAAAATACTCACACTTTTGTACACGCTGATATCAAACCACACACACAAGACCCACGGTCTGCTACATAAAACTTTTCACGTTCGTCAAGGCTTTCTTCCAGACCTGAGCTTCCTTTGATTTTTAGAACTGGAAGGCAATCTTAGTATACCAAAGCTTCTTTCAGCCACTCAGTCTGCAAACCTCCTTGATTTTATGTGTCTCACTGCCACCCACTTCACTTCTTCAAGTTGAATAGCTTTGCCTGAAGGAGCAGGTGGAGAAAGAAGGGTGATATGGTCCAGGAGGAGGGGTGGAGAGAGGGTCTCTGAGGAGGTCTGAATGTCAGTCATTCCTTTTTTAAAGAAAGATGATGAAATGGAATCAGCATAAAACAAAACCAAACAAACAAAAAAGCAAGAAAATTGCAGAGGACTTTGTTTCTCTCACACATTTCCATGGAATGAGAAACTATTAAAAAATCTAAGCTCTAGTGGCAAGCACTGCTTCTTCTTATCTATTCAGGCCCAGCACCCAAGCTCAACCAGAGCTGGGAAGGTTTTAAAGAGGTCTCTACTCTGCTGTTACAGAGTAGAGGTACACTGTTGCTTATGCTCAGCCATAACATTTGAATGGGCTAAACCACAATTGGAACACCCCAGATATCCCAGATCGACTTTTGGGGTGTTTTCTCATTAAATACATTACAGCTGCTCAAGGAGAGAGCTCAGTGGTACTGAGGCTGGGGAGGAGTAAATCTGCACTAGTACAGTGTAATTCAAGTTGGACATGTACAGCTTTTTCGGCATATCTTGATTTGTATTTTTGGTTGCAAGCTCAGAAAATAGAATTGGTAGATTAGATTAGTCAAAATACACAAACAAGAAGGACAAAACCCCCTCCAGATCTTTTATTTTAGACTGTATATTTTTTCCCATTTCATGAACATTTATTATGCTTCGGCAGGGGGGTTGGACCCAATGACCTCTGGAGGTCCTTTCCAACCTCTAATGTTCTGTGATTATTTTAAAAATATTTCACATGTTCTTAATGGCTTCCTAAAAAGGATAGGGAAACTGGTCCTGGTTTGGAGGTATGATTCAGGGGGAGCACAAAATACATCTTGTTCTACTCCTATTCAACATATTTCAACTGCTGAGTTGCCCTTCTGTTTCTCTCAAGGTGACTTTTCGAATGAATCCACTCGCATCTCCCTAGAATCAAGAAAACAACATTCCATTAATTTCATGCTGCTAATTTCTCTGACTTGTACATGGAGCTAATTTATTCACAAGGAGTGACATGTCCTTAAAGCCTTTTTAAAGGCAGGCAATGTGGGGAAAAGATTAACTAGGTTTGTGGTAAGAAAAATCTCTGCAAATATATTGGTGCAGGTATGTGGTGAGGAAGATATTCGTGATATGGTTTAAAATAATTGTAAACTGCTTGTCTTCCTTATAGACCTTTGAGCAGGACTTTTAAAATATGTTTTACAGTTGCAGTACACTTGAAGCTACAGAAGGTATTTCCTCTAGGGTATATTTTAATCTAGAGAAAAACGTTATTTGTATGCCATGGTCTTTTACTATCAGCATAACTATACTGTAGTGAGAACTGCTTTTCCTTCCTCTTAACTTGGCATTGATATCTATTGAAATCAAAGTGTGATGTGCTCCTCTATGCTTGCTGCTTTGTGTCATGTTTGGCAGTAGCTTCCTGGAATAAAATGAGCTCTTTCCATCCAGGCAAAAGCATTGCTACTGGAAATAATTGTAATGCTGGAAATAACTGTGATGCTGAATTTTGCATTCAGAGGTACTGCAACGAGTTGAGAAAAACAGTTAGTCTCAACTGTAGATCAGTTACTCATGCAGTTTTCACTCCCCTGTGTCTGTTGGGCAGTGGGAAACTGATGACTGGAGTTTGGGTTTTTTTTGGTTTTGATGTAGATATTTTTCCATTCATGGAGTGTTTTGAGCAGTACTGCTGTGAAGAGAATGTAGCTGCAGGGGCGACCAGCTAGTGCCCTGTGCACTGAGATTGTGGAGGTCAGGCTCTGAGCCTCCACCTCAAGCAGTGGCTACTGCCCCATGGATCCACAGAATTCATGACATGGTAGTTCAAAATATTCAAGCACTTGATTCTATAGCTAGTACTTTTAGATTAAACTATTTGGATCTGCATTAAAAATGGCATCTCTTCTGCCTAAATCAGCAGAATTTTTCCAAACTCACAGAGGAGTGTAGTAATGTTAAGACTGCCGCAATACTGTGGCAGAAGTTCAAATCATTGATGCTGGAGATGAACTTGCCAAAATCACAGCTCCTCCAAAAATGTCTTCTTATGGTCCTACAAAGAGGAAAAACATTATGCCATGATGCTTATTTGGTTGGCTGATGTATACTCATTCTCTCAACCTTATTCTTGTCATATTTTTCCCCTGCTACCATATCTATCACAATCTTGAAATTAAGCTATGTTTGGGGTGAGAGGGGTTGTAACTAATATATAATGCTGGCACAACTAGCTGTACTGGGGTGTTTCTAACTCCTAGTGCAATGCAGAGCACTAATTTATTGAGTTAACTTCATGATAGCCACAAAGAAATACAGATGCTCTGTATTATTTTCTTAGGAAATATTTAAAGATCCTACAGGGGTTTGAAAATTCTAGCTTCTGCCTCAGACTGTACATTGAACTCAACTTTTGAATAAGTATTTTTGTTTGTACTCTTTCCAGCAAAAACAGCCCTCCCTCAACTTTCATTGCTGCTAGCAGCTGTTACACTTTTTGGCCTGTGCTGCAGTATTTCAGAAGAAAGAGAATTTGTGAAATTCTAACATGTGAGATTAGATATTAGGAAATGAGTGAGCAACTCCAGCAGGGATGGAAGTGAAATGGATTATACAACTTTAATTAGGATTTCTCCTGCAACTGACCAGTACAGTATTATTATTAAAACAGAAGCATGAGCTTCATGAGTTTAGCCATTATGCAAAGTTTGCCTGCTGTCTCTGGCATCTGACCTGCTGTGAGGCAGCACCATGGCTTCATATTACTTTGAGAGAAACAAAATTTTGTTTAAGCTGGTATCAGAAAGCAGCTGAAGATGTATGCTGCTCCCATCTGCTTCAAACTTTTCAGATTGGACAGGTGGCATTTCAAATGACAGCAGACATCTAGCCCACAAAAGAATATTAAAAATGATGAATGATGCCACACAAACAGGATTACATAAACATAGAATCACACAGATCTTTAAATCATCGATCGCTTATCACATACACATGTGCTTCTTTCTTAGATGACTTGTTCCATGAAACAACAAGAAATATTCCATTTCATGAGTTATAACCATATAACCTCCCTATTTTTTTTTCTGTGTGTGAAATCTCTTCTTCAACTCTTCCCTCATTCTATTTTGGTTTTTCTAGCCAAAGCAAGTCAGATTCAGCTTTCTGTGTATGAACTAGGCAATCATTCAGCTATTTGGTCTATGTCTTAGACTTTCATTTTCCTACTTCTTACAAGTTTGTTTTGTGGTGTTACTATAACTGGTGTCAGAAATGCAAAGGTACTAAATTGCAGCTTCACAAAATCTTGTTTGACTTTAATTCAGTGAGACACTCAAGCAAGTGTTTAACTGTAATAATGTATTCAAATGCATCAGCCGGGAGAATGGTCCAGGGACACCTTATTACAGCCTTTCAGTATATAAAGGGGGCCTATAATAAAGATGAGGACAGTCTTTTTGGCAGAGCCCAAGCTGCCCATAGAGGTGGTGTATGCTTATTCCCTGGAAACATTCAAGGTCAGGCTGGACAGGGCTCTGAGCAACCTGATTTAGTTGAAGATGCCCCAGCTCACTGCAAGGTAATTGGACTAGATGACCTTTAAAGGTCCCTTCCAAACCAAGACATTATATGATTCTATATTTACAAAAGGCAAATAGCCAATTTTCAAGCATCTATGCTTATGGAGGGAAAATTCTACTGCTTAGGTACCTCTACTCACAGAATTAGTTGTGAATGGAGAAATAATTCCCTATCTTGTGGAATTACTTTTCCTCTGAGTAATCTTTTTTTTTTTTTTATTAGTGATGAGCATAATCTCACAGTGAATGATTTACCTCATCTCACCACTAAGGACTGTCTTTTAAGGCACTACATTATCTTCCTCTGGTCACAGACTAGAATATGCAGTGGTGTGTTGCACAGGGTTTATTTGTTTTACTTTTAGGTCCTGGATAGCTGATTAGAAGATTAGTGAATGTTGTGTAAAAGTTTTCAAGCAATCAATTGTGTTTAGATCTGTAAAACTTCAAACAGCATTTGTGAAGATAGCAGTACAGCTACTCTATCTCTATAGCTATCTCTATTGCAACCATGACTGTTAATACTGTAAAATGACCATCCCTGCTCCAAATACTCAGAGGTGAGGTATTCAGGAGGAGGCTTGATGGGGTACTGGGTGCCATGATCTAGTTGTTTAGGTGGATTGGATTGGTTGATAGGTTGGACACGATGATCTTGAAGGTCTCTTCCAACCTGGATTTATTGTATTGTATTGTACTGTAAAATGACCATCCCTGCTCCAAATACTCAGAGGTGAGGAACTGTGCAAAAGAGAATGTCAGATTGAAATAAGGATGATTAGGCAATAAAATTATAACTGAACAGAAGAACTAGCATGATATGTATGAAGAGAACAAAAAATAGAACAATGTCTGGACAGGTGTTTTCAGTTTTCCTCTTGAAGAAAGATAATATTACTCCCTATAAATATTGTCTTGGACACCTTCCAACCAAACACACTGGTACTAATGAAACTCAGAAATTTTTGAGAGATATTATCTCAAAATATTTTGAGAGATATTGAGAGAATTTCTTCAAGATTTAAAGGAGGGATGATGACTGACTGAAATTTTTCTTGTTTACTTTAGCTATGTTTCATCACAACCTACCTGGAGGTAGTAGGGCGTGTGACAGCAAATAGAGTACTTGACTGCTACAAAGGGTTATTTGGAGGCATACTGGCATTCATACATCATGAAAGGCAACTCCTGAAAGATGATTATTTCTGGCTTTGCTGGAAAGCAGAACGATTGATGTTCTGATCCAAAATGCAGTTCTTTAACATAGAGAAGGACAATATAAGCCCTTAAAGACAGAGCAACATGGAAGCAGACTGCATGATTCATTTTTCTTCCAAATAACCTTTATATCCCACTGGCATTGAAAAGTATAGTTGCCTAGTGCTACAGAAAATCAAGATCAACTTTCTGAAATTGTTTTGTTTTGGTTCTGTTTGTTTGTTTGTTTGTTTGTTTGTTAGTTTGGGGGGGGTGGGGTGGTGTTTGACCAGACAATGGCTTCACTGGGGAGGTATGGCCAAAGTAAAAAGATGATTGGGTAGGTGCAGAATTGATGAAATAACTACACCAAGGTCATAGGAAAGTGGGACAAAACACTGTTTTATTATTTATTTGATCACACACTCCTTTTTCCCCTCTTGTGCTTTGTATCACACTCGCTAAAGAGAAGTTAGACTTGGATGTGAAAAGTCCTTGAAAAGAAGAAAAAAAATTACTTTCTTTCTGTCTTTAAAATATTACTTATTTGAAACACATTAATTCAAAAGGCATGCTATTTTTAAAGTGCTCCCATTGTAACATAATAAAAAGTTTACATCTAATTCAGTCCTGATCTGGAACATGCTCTTGCCAGCTTAAGGGCTAAATTTTATCCTCTGCTACAACATCAGCTGTAGAGTTGGCTCTATATCTGTATTATCCCAGAACAGGACAGATACTGGGGCATTTATTAATAAATAACCCAAGAAGAGAAAGAACCAATTACAGACAAAAGTCAAATATTAATAATGTGATGATGGTTCAGTTTGCAGTCACAGTATGGTATAAGAACCAAATGAGCAAAGTCCAGACACTTGAAATGTAGCAAAGCTTTTTCAACAGGAAAATAAAATAAAATGTTTCCTTCTAGATAAATTCAAAGAGGGGTGGAATATCTTTTAAGAAAAAAGTTAGACTGGAAATTGGCTTTTCAGAAGAGAAGCTTCTTTTTGTTAGATACGCAGACCCATAGCTTTTTTTGCAAATACATGCAAATTGAAGGCATTGAAGATCTGGGATCTCTACCAATCTACTCATAAATCTTTGTGTTTTCTTTATACAGAGAGTGCTGGTTCTAGATAAATGTTGTTCAACTAATATTCAGCATGCATTTAATAGACACTGAAAATCACAGCTTTTTTATACTAGAAGGTTATAAAATTATTCTGAGGTTTAAGTTGAGTGACTTTCATCTTGATATAGTTGTACTGATCTTTATATTAGTTAGTTGCTGTTCCATTTGGAAAGGAAAGACACTTTACCAACAGGTAGCTGGATTAATTGGGAGCACTGCTAGGCTCTTCAGTGATAAAATCAATTCAAGAAATGCTAGCATCCTGAAAGCAAACCTACAACTTATTAAAAGAATTTTGATGTTAAAGCTTTCAAGCTTGAACTGTGTTATAGTTTGAAGCTGATGCTTTAGCCAAGTGTCTTAATTATAAACAAGAATAGGAAAAATACAGAGATTTTGATTAGAAAATAGGAAAAGGTGAATAAAGTTAGCCATTGGATACAGAATAATAATAACAATATGTCTACATCATTCCATTGGGTTGCTGGTTAGGATAAAATTTCCTGCACAGATTGTTCTGTCTCCTTTTTGCTTCTTCTCTCTGTGATTCTGCTTTGAGCACTCCTTTATCTCTTTCCTGCCCTTCTGCTGGCTGAAATGACATGTACAGTGTCTCTGAAGGTACCAGGGAAAGGAGGGTGGACAAGGTTGTTAACAGCCTTCTGGGCTGCCCAGGGCATGTGTGGAACAATCCAAGTGGGTCCACGTATTTTTTTTCCTGAATTGTAAATATGTGTAAACATATTTTGTACATATTCATCACATTTTATACTTCTAGATTTTTAGCTTACCTTACTTATGGGTGCCAAATAGAGACTGTTCTGGGTTAACACAGCCCGCTCTCACCCACACAGATGGGAGAGAAAGTAACACAAAAAAACCTCTGGGTTGAGATAAAGGTTTGAGATAGAGAGTTGTACTGGCAACGATCCAATGCCTATTTGCAGAAAAGCACAGCAACATGCACATGCAGTGGCTGATACCAGTGACCTCCCCTCACCCCCTGACCCACAGCCTACACAGCAGAAGAGACCAACACCCCAAAACTGCAGCCTGGAAGCAGCAACTGGAACTTCAAGCCCCATGATACTGTGCTCAAGCCAGCACTTTCGTTTTGACGCTAGCACACACACTGATAAAAAGCAACATCAATTTTGTCTGGAAAAAGCTCAAAAACAGCATTGATCTTCTTTCTTTAGGTAACAGATTAGTACTTATTCTGTAGAATTACTACTGATTTGTTTGTTGCCTTCTAAATTATAAAAAAGGCATTCATACATGAAGAATAAAATAATCTTTTTGCACAATCTTCTTCAGAGAGTTGCCTGACACTTTCACATGAATCATGCACCTGCGATGTTTCTGCTAACCATCATTACAATTGCTGAAAAGCTTAAGGGAAGAGCTTGCCAACATTTTCCTTTTTTAAAGTGTGTTCTCTTTCTGCACCACTAATTGAAAGGTATGTGTGGGTGGGATAGAAAGAGAGTAAGACATTTTTTTTGTACTTGAGTTACAAAGAATTTTATGTATTTTTGTTCATCTGTGTACTAGCTTGTGCAAACAGACACTGAAACAACACTTACACAACCAAGCCTAAACAACACAGAATAAACCAAACAATTACTTCACTTATGACCATTTCAGT
>CM037640.1:22063463-22080963 GCA_015227895.2 Colaptes auratus | reverse complement strand
AGCTCAGCCAGGGTGCAGGTTTGCCTGGGTTGTCTCGGGTCAAAGAGCACAGAATAGACTCAAAATGCAGTATCTTGCTAAATAAAGTATTTAAGCACAGATTTTTTCCTCCCCTTGGTAGACATCAGGCTATGAAAAATTCTGTGAAACCATAAGTTTGGGCTCCTTTCTTATTATGTTTGTCCCCATCAGTGACCCAGGCAGATATACTGAAGCTTTGAGGATAGTAGAGAATGTTATGAAAGGAAGAATGATAACATGCTGGCTTAAAATAAACTTCTTCCCTCGGCAGAAGTAGATGTGTTTGTGTGCCTTGATCTCTACAATTCAGCCTGTTGTACTGCTGCAATCCCACTCTTGCTGGTGTTAAAGATCACAAGTCAATCGAACCACTTTTTAATTTTTTTCTGCCACTGGTGCCGCAGTGATGATTGACAGAAATGTGGATTGGACAGATGGGGCAGTAACCTCCTATACTGCTCTGCCTAAATTCAAGCAATTTATCTGCCATAGCTTCCTGTGACTGTAATTACTAATGGTATATAGGGCTTGAGGATCACCCAGGAGTTCAAAATATCGATCCCAATATGCCCAGCTGATTATTTTTCCATCACTATGTGGTGCAACAGGATAAAAATTATTTGATTTTCTAAACTGTTTAATGTAAACAATAAAAAACCAAAGTCAATCTGCAAAATGTAAGACTAGATGGCCTGCTCCTTATAGGCCGAACTTCATATTGTTGCACTGTTTTGCCATGGTGATTACCAAATTCAAGAACTTCCTTCAGTACACAGTTTGAAAGGGCCAACAAAGAAGGTCTGGTTTTGCAATAATATGTTTAATGTAATAAATAAAAATCCAAGATCATATGTCAGAGAGAGAATTAGGGTTTTATTATTATTATTACTGGGTTTGGTGCTTGGACATTACCAAAAATGACAACATAGAACCAGAAGCTGTCAATGAAAATTGAAACAAGGCAGAGAAGGATTTCTAAAGGCTATGCCAAAGAAACAGCTGGAGACAGAAGGGAATGAAAAGCAGAAGATGGCGTAATAGGCACCAGCAGAGAATAATGGAGACTGTTTCTGATGGTACTAAGACAGCTGACAGGCCCAGATGGATAAAGGTGAACACATTCTGTGGTTTGGTGTATTTGGTTTGGTTGAGCTGGAGTTAATTCTCCCCAGAGCATCTTTCTAGTGCCGTTTTGCAGTGATGTAGCTGGGTGTTGATACATAACAGTGTTTTTGGCTACTGCTGAGATGAGCAACTAGGCTGTGACTTTCTGACATTTCCTCCACAACAGTCATCTGAGGGGTGGACAGGACTTTGGGAGGGGACATAGATAGGCTAGCTGACCCAAACTGATCAAAGGAGTATTTCATGCCATATGACATCAGCTCAGATATAAAACACAAGTGAAAGATGGAAGAGGGAGGGCGTTAATTGGTAGCGTCTGTCCTCAGGAGCAACCACTACATGAAGCCCTGCTTCGCGGGGAGTGACTGAACATTGTCTGCTGATGGGAAGTAGAGAATAGCATATATTTGCTCTTGCTTCTGCTTGTGGCCTTTGCTTTTGATTTTCATCCCATTAAATTGCTTCTGTCTTCTGATTCACAAGGCTTTGGTTATATTTTCCCTCCCCCTATCCATCTAAGAAAGGGAGTGATAGAGTGGCTTGGTAGGCATCTGGCCCCAGCCAGAGCCAACCACCACGTTATGAAGAGGAATGAGTTAATCTCTTACAACACAAGCTATTCACATCTATAAATCTATGACCACATGAAATGGCCCTTGGAGCAAGATCTTCAGAATGAAAAAACGCGCTATCAATGAATGAGGAAGTATGTGACAGATTTCTAAATACATGCCAGCTGTCTTCTTTGTTTCTCATATTTATGCTATTACTACACTGATGTTTTCTTCAGTGCTATGTTTAGAGCCTGGTGTTAATGCATCCATATATGGAGAAGTTAGGGAGAAGGATAAAGAGAGAAAATAAGTGAGGGTGTATGGGAGATCAGAATACCTAGGTATCTAAGACAACTAGAAGGTGACAGAAGAATAGTTAGGAAATTTGTAGGTCTACAACAAGAGAGAAAAATTAACAGAAGTGGGAGGAAAGGAAAGGTAGACAAGTTGAGAAGACACAAAAGGCCCAGATAATATTGGGGATGTGTTTTGCAAAAAGAGCTGTGAGGCCAGGGAAGGAGGGCCCAAGGCTACAGAGGTGCAGGAGCTGTTGTGTGACACTGTTAGTCTGGGAGAACTTTGGATCCCAGAGGGCAGCAGGGCGGAAAGAGTGATGGACTAGTCACAGAATTTCAATCTCTGATACTCTAAAGTGTTAAGCTTTTATAGAGATATCTATATTGCAGAATCTCAAAACTACAGAATGGTAGGTGTTGGAAGTGACTTCTGGAGATCATTTAGGTCAACCCCTCTGCTAAAGCATGTTTGCCTAGATCAGGTTTCACAGGACAACATCCAGGCAAGTTTTGAAAGCCTCCGGAGGAGGAGACTCCACAACTTCTCTGGACAGCCTGTTGCAGTGCTCTATCACCCTCAAAGTATAAATGTTTTTCCTAACATTTATGTGGAGCTTCCTGTGTCTAGTCTGTCCTCATTGCTCCTTGTCCTATTACTGAGCATCACTGATAAGAGACTGCTTGACTCCCATGCTTTAGAGATTTATAAACATTGGTAAGATTCTCTTTCAATGTTCTCTAGCACGTGGTCTCAGCCTATACATGTAAGAGAGATATTCCAGTCCCCTAACCATCTTTGAAGTCCTTCACTGGACTATCTTCAGGAATCCTTGTTCTGCTTGAACTGGTGAGCCCCAAATGCAAACAGATACTCCAGACAGGACCTCATCAGGGCAGAGTAGAAGGGGAGGATAACCTCCCCTGACCTGCTGGTCACACTCCTGCCTTTTCTAAAGACTGGAGAAACATTGACTTTCCTGTAGTCCTCGGGCATCTCTCCTTCATGACCTTTCAAAAATGATGGAGAGTGAGAGCTTCAACCAACACTCTGCACTTGTGGGTGCATCCCATTAGTGCCTGTGTATTTGCAGATGTCCAATTTACCTAGATGATCTCTAACCCAGTGCTCCTGGACAAAGGTAGAGTATTCCTTCCTTCAGACTTTTTCTTACCTCCAGGGACTGGGATTCCTGAGGACCCACCTTAGCAGTAAAGACTGAAGCAAAGACAGCATTCAGTAACTCCTCTTCTGCATCCTAAATCACCAGGGCATCCACCTCATTCAACAGTGGGCCCACATTTTCCCTAGTCTTCCTTTTCCTACTCTTGTACTTTGAAGCAACATGTGTTATCTTTAGACTCTGCTAGATTTAGTAATATGCATACATTATGTTTGTTGAGAAGTATTAGATCCTTGAGAGATGATAATTCTAGTGAAGTTTAGAAGATGAAAGTATAAGATAAAACTCAGACAGTGTGACCTGTGGAGCTCAAAATACAAAGCCACGTGCAGCAAGTAGACTCAGGACTGTCATTCTATGCACACAGGGTAATACAGAACCAGCACAGACAAGTAATTAGAGGAAATACTTTCTCTGTATTTAATAGAAATATTTCAAAATGGAGGGGTCATAGTTCACAAACATAAGTCAACATTTGCAATGCACTAGAAGCAGACAAGCAGTACCATCTGAATACATATGTAGTATGTAGTTTTAGAGAGATTTAAGTACCAGATAATAAAAACTGTTCTTATTGTGATGTAATTAATGAAACTCCTGCAGGCAAATCTTCCTGTGTTCCTGGATATTTCCAACTGCATGAGTAATATGATTTTTGTTTGCTTAATACATTACATCAAAAAAGAACTGCTGCTGAAATAAAGCAGTTCACATTCTTAAGTATTTTCCTATGGTTTAATTTATTTCATTTCATATTTCCTCATGGTTTCATTTATTTTCATTTCTAAAATTAATACAGACTACACTCTGGAATTATTTGAGTACCTTATCATTAGATTTTGCAAGAGGTAATATGAAACAGTTAAGTCTGCTCAGAATGCATTCATGGAGACAATTCAAGGTCAGGCTTGCTGGGGCTCTGAGCAATTCCGTCTAGCAGGGAATGTCTCTGCTTGGGCTGGATGACTTCTAGAGGTCACTTCCAATCACTGCATCCTATGACTCTATGATTCTAGGAATTTGACTAAACTATTAGTTTGAAATTGAACAGGAATAAAAAAAATGTATGTAGAACTTTATGCATTCAGAAATCTTTGTAAAATTTGTCAGACACTTTGACTAGGAGAAAGGACTGCAGTTCAATAAGGCCAGAGCAGCAAACACAGAAACATTCAAAACCAGTCTTAATAACTTAAAATTGCCTTTTTGCATATGTATTTCATGTGCTTAAGTTCTTGTTAGAACAAGCCCAGTGTAAACACAAGCAAAAGACAATAGCTCTCTGCAAATGCTTGAATCTCCAAGGAGTGCTAACCTTCAGTGCTGCGTTGAGGGTTAGACTGAATGATCTTCAAAGTCTCTTCCAACCAGGTATATTCTGTGATTCTGATTTCCATCCAAGGAAAGGCTAACACATGTGAAGTCTAACAGGTATCTAAAATAGAGTACAGCAGGCTTTGGTTTCTATTAGTAATTATATATTTGTTTCCATTTAGTTAACATCTGGTTTTAAATAATTACTTGATTTATAACTCGCCAAGTGTAAAGCACGTGCTTTACAGATTCAGTATCTCAGGACCTCAACACAGGATAAATATCCTTTACTAACATTTTAAAGTTTATAAATAGCAAACACAAACCCTGGTCCAAGATATTTGCCTCAATACAGAGAACAAATGGGGAAAAAATGAGATTGTATTTTGGGATTTTTTGCCTTACTTATGGCTAATACTTCAGAAAAACACTTATCTTAGAATCTACTGCACTGCTGGACACAAAATCTAACATTTAGTTGAGTATGACAGACCATTTTTGTTGGTGACATGGACAGTGGCATTGAGTGAAGAGTGAAGCCTCAGCAAATTTGCTGACGACACAAAGCTGTGTGGTGTGCCAGACAACACTGGAGGGAGGGGATGCCACCCAGAGCAACCTTGACAGGCTGGAGAGGCTGGTCCATGACAACCTCATGAATTTCAACAAGACCAAATGCAAGGTCCTGCATCTGGGTCAGGGCAATCCCAAGCACTGATATAGGCTGGGCAGTGACTGGCTTGAGAGGAGCCCCGAATAAAAGGACTTGGGGGTGCTGGTGGATGAGAAGCTCAACAGGAGCCAGCAGTGTGCACTTGCAGCCCAGAAAGCCAATCACATCCTCGGCTGCATCAGGAGGAGCTTAGCCAGCAGGTCGAGGGAGGTGATTCTCCCCCTCTACTCTGCTCTGGTGAAACCCCATCTGGAGTACTGCACCCAGTTCTGAAGACCCTATTACAAGCAGGATCTGGACATGCTGGAGTGTGTCCAGAGAAGGGCCATGAGGATGATTAGAGGGCTGGAGCATCTCTCCTATGAGAACAGACTGAAAGAGTGGGGCTATTCAGTCTGGAGAAGAGTCTGAGGAGACCTTATTGTGGCTTTCCAGATCTGAAGGGGGCCTACAAGAAAGCTGGTGTGGGACGTTTTAGGGTGTCAGCAGTGATAGGCTAGGGGGAATGGAAAAAAAGAAATGGGTAAACTGAGATTGGATCTTAGGAAGAAATTCTTCCCCATGGGGGTGGTGAGACACCGGAACAGGTTGTCCAGGGAGGTGGTAGAAGCTTCACTCCTGGAAATTTTTAAGGACAGGCTGGATGTGACTCTGGGCAACGTGATCTAGTGTGAAGTGTCCCTGTTTAGATGATCCTTGATGTCCCTTCCAACCCTAACAATTCTATGATTACTAATATCAATGTGGCAAAAAATTGTCAGGTGCTTCCATCTTTCTCCTGCATGTCTTCTAATACATCCTATATACATGAGAAACCTATGCAGGAGCTGGTGTTTTCCAGACTGGATGCTGTATTTAACTGTTTTTGTGATGGCATTTCAAGGGACTTGACAAGCTTGACAAATACTGACAGAAGTTTGGGAGCGAAATTCATATTTTGGTATGATTTACAAAGAGTAAGTACCTTGTGGGTATTAAAATCAGAATACTTACCTAAGTACTTCATTGAGGAGATGCAATCACAAGACAGGAAAAAGTAATTTTGTCATTTGGAAGGCCATCCACCATGAGCATGGTGTTGAAAATGTGATGAATAGTGCAATAGTTATGACAAAGAAACATTCAACAAGAAGCACAACACATACTATTCTTTTAGTATTTCATATATGCAAAGTATCATAAATCAAGCACAAGTCACTGCCAGACAATCAAGAGAATGAAAAAGACATTAAAGAAATGCCGTATGTAAATGAAACAGATTGTGTGTGGCTCTTAAATATGTGTTGAATATAACAGGAACACTTGTTCCTGTATTGCTCACTGTATCCAATGTCACTTAAATGTGGCTGATATTTCTTACTATGTGACAGCCCTACAAGAAGGCTGGGGAGGGACTTTTCAGGCTATCAGGGAGTGATAGGACTAGGGGGAATGGGATGAAGCTGGAGGTGGGGAGATTCAGGCTGGATGTGAGGAGGAAGTTCTTCACTGTAAGGGTGGTAAGGCCCTGGAATGGGTTGTCGAGGGAGGTGGTTGAGGCCCCGTCCCTTGAGGTGTTTAAGACCAGGCTGGATGAGGCTCTGGCCAGCCTGCTCTAGTGTAGAGTGTCCCTGCCCATGGCAGGGGGGTTGGAACTAGATGATCCTTGTGGTCCCTTCCAACCCTAACTGAAACTATGAAACTAAACTATGAAACTATGACATACATCTTTTAATGTAATTTACTTCAAAGTGACCATTGGGCTAGACACTTTAAAAAAGATGGGACAGATCCAGAGTAGTGAAAGGACTGTAAATTCTGAAGAGCTGATAATCTGTTAAACCAGGAAATTTTACGGTTGCAGATGCTGTAAATAAGAATAAACTGAAACTATTCTTGAAGGAAAATATGAGTGGCTGAGAGGACAGTCAGGCTTAAAGACCATTTGTTTCCCAAAATTGTCTGTAATAAGGATGCACAGATATCAGCCTGTCATCTATAGCAGCTGCACAGTATACTAGTTCAAGCAGTGTAAAATTTGTTTTTAAGTATACTAGATTTTCATTAAAATTATATGACAAAAATTCCTATGTGAAGCCAGGGCTGAACACAGCCCATATCTGCAGCTTCAACTGAATTGTACACACACACACACACACACATATATAAAAATATTAGAATCTATATCAATGCTTGTAAAATACATGACATATGCATCACTAAAGCAGAACCTTTGAACCTAGAAGACAATAGATTGAGTTAATTAGAGAAATGTGGGTGTAATTTTTAATTACTAACATTACTAATTTGGTCAGCCCAGTATCTGTTTGGTATTAGAGCCTTTCAGGAACTGGTTGCTCCACTTGTGCCAATTCTAAAGTAGTGACTGTGCTGATTCTAGCTGTTTACTCATAATTTTATTTGGCAAATAAGCTCATTCCCTTTCTGTTATCCTTCCTGGAAGGTAAGAAATATTTTTCACTCATTTCTGAATGATATCAATGACAGCAGAAGCTGAGTAGGAGGACAGAATGTCTAGATAATTTTGAATTTTCTGTTTAATCTTTGTTTTGGGTTTTTTTTTGGTGGTGTTTGTTTGCTTGCTTGCTATTTTGGTAACCAGCTTGTGCAACCTTTAATCGCATGAGAAATACTGATTGCAGGACAGTATTAATATTAAGACCAGTTCAGGTACTAATCATGTGAGTACTTTATACTGTGTCTTTCAAATGAAATTCAATCTAGAGATACCACTCCTTTGATAACAGTGTTTTCCTGCAGTTTCTTTTCCTTGCTCCTCTCTCAAGATGGGCTTTGCTAAGGCTACTACCTAGTTCAGCTACCTTGTATCAAGTAATGCCACTAATAGCTACTGCATTTATTGTGCCAACAAACAGTTAAGAAAAATAAAATATTTGTTTAAAATTAACACAGCCTAGCAGTGACAAATCAGAAGCAGCATCAAGCACAAAACCAGTGCTTGAATTAACTACAGCTTTTGGGTTTTGTATGTGCTCTTTGAATTCTGGGACTCTTTATCATTTAATCCTGAATATCAAAGGTAAATGTGAAACATATTTTTTTTCTTTTCCTTTTAAAAGAGTTGCATTTTAGTGAACTTAAAAAAAAACACCACCACATTTTGCTGCTATGTTGCAAGTATTCTGGTTCAGCATGGTCTGGTGTTGTGGTAGCAGCTGATACCTCACATAATTCTTACTTGTATAGCAAACAGATCAAATGCTGTCTATTACACAGCACATTGAATATTGATCTTTAAGAAAGGAGTCTTAGATTTATATAATATCTGTGTACCATTTCCCTTTCAGATTTTGAAACCTACCATGCTCTTTAATAGCCAGCATTACCTCCCTCTTCCCAGGTTCACAAATGTCTCCAAGAGAACCACACCAACCCCCTCTCCCCATGATTTGTCCAGACTGGGTTTTTATTCACATATGGTGACAACAGTATGAAGATGGGAATTCCTTCTTCAAGACAGAAAAAGCCCATTACTTTTACAGGGAGAAGTAAACACCATCACTGAGCATCTGCTTTCTGAGAGTAATGCTGTGGCCCTCTGTGTTATGAAGTGGAAGGACTGTCTCACAGAAGAGTGACACAGGCAGCTTTCAGGAACTGTAATTCACCTGCCTGACAGGAAGCCTTCCGTACATCTATTTTGCAAAGGGATTAGGGATAGATCCAACATAGAAGAGGATGAGGACCCCAACATATAGTCATGTTTGTATTTGCTGTTGGTTGAGTATCCAGAGCAATTTTTGGCTCTTTATGAAAATTTAAAATTAATTATTTGGCATGGCAAAGTACAAATAGATTTGAAGTTATCAAAGTTGTATCTCTAGAATCATAGAATCAACAAGGTTGGAAATTACCTCAGAGATCATCAAGTCCAACCTATTACCTAATACCTGACATTTCATGACTAACTAAATCATGGCTTCAAGTGCCATGTCCAATTCCCTCTTGAACACCTCCAGGGACAGGGACTCCACCACCCCTGGGCAGCACATTCCAAGGGGCAATTACTCTTTCTGTGAAGAACTTTCTCCTCACCTCAAGCCTAAACTTCCCCTGGTGCAGCTTGAGACTGTGTCCTCTTGTTGGGGAAAAGATCAACTATTAAAATCCTTCCTAGTTTTCCCCTGTTGGCCACAGACAGCCACAGCTGGAAGTAGAATAACATTAAATAGTGTGAACAAGTATGACTGCTCTTAAATTATACTATTCTCATGTTTCCCACAGGATATTATTAAAACTTGTATAAGATTCTGATGTATCATGAGACTGGAGTCTCAAATGCTAATGTAGACACACCTTCAGAGTACTACTGAAGTCTAAGATACTGAAAATAAGCATCTAAGAAGCTGACAGAGTTAACTTAAAGGTTTGTAGGTGCAGGTTAACTTGCTGACCACACAAAGTCTCTTCTTTGTGCCTACCTGGTTTCCCTTTCCCACAAGGCACGAGGAGCCTGAGGGACTTGCAGGCTATGGAGCACCAACACTTAATGCACGCTGACAGAAAAAAAATGTAATATACCCACCACACTTACCAAGGGAGTCTTATCACAATGCAAAGTCACCAACCTGAATGTCAAATGAAATGTTTGTAGCTCACTACCCTGATCTCATCAGTTTTAGGAAGTACTTTAGGAAGTAGGTGCTTGAGGATCAGATGGAAGCTCAGGTGTGCTGAGCAGAACACTAGCACCTAGGAGATAGATGCTCTTGTTCTGTTGAAGATGTGAAGTCCAAACACAGCAATCTGTCATGCCCACATTGCTTTTTCTTTCTGACATTTATGTGTCAAATCTCAATGTTTTCTTGGTAAAATTTCTATCAAGCTTTTTTATTGAATAAAAAAAGAGGTTAGAAAGCTTTCACAATTTAAGGATATCTTCTTGTGGTAGCTGTTGCTATAGCTGCAGATGTTTTCATGAATAACAAATTCTCGCAGGATTTCAAATGTAGAAGAAGGGAATATACCTCTACATTTCCTGTTTTTCTGTTTAAACACCATGTTTAGTGCTGCAGAGTTCTGATAAAAAGATTTTTGGACATAGTGCTGTAGACATTTTATTTCCAGAGAGTTTGTTCAAAATATGCAAGCAGTAGGTCATTAAGGAACTCAAGTAAAACTCCTTATCTTAGTGGCCCAGCTTTGCCTGCAGTAGCTTTATCTCCTAGCACTCTACACAGAGATGATTTCTTACAGCTTTGCACCCCAGAGATTTTACTTTCTCAAGTGAACATTGGTTTATATTGCTCCCACAAGCAATGATGCATTTGTAATTGTGCTGCAGTCTGACTCACTGAATTCTGCTTTCTATTAATTTAGTCAGTCCTTTCACTGACCTCCAGACAAATGTTAGGTAATTATTCTTCTTCTTGTACTGGATTTATTGTTCTCTCGCTTTAGCTTACAGAGTCTTCTTTGT
Organism: Colaptes auratus; assembly: GCA_015227895.2. Classification (NCBI taxonomy): domain Eukaryota; kingdom Metazoa; phylum Chordata; class Aves; order Piciformes; family Picidae; genus Colaptes; species Colaptes auratus. Next base: position 22,070,359 of record CM037640.1, on the reverse strand, counting down.
TTGATGTAATATATTACTACCTTTTTGATCAGTTTTCTTATTTTCTTAGTGACTGAAGTGGTCTTACTTAACTTGTCATTACTGGCATTGGTCCATTTTCACCAGTAGGCCTACAAAAATACAGGCTTTTAATTTCCACTGTAAAACCAAAACAGCTGTTAAACCCCCCCACAAAAAACAAACCCAGAAAATCAAGCTAGTCAAAAGATATTTTGCTAATTTCTTCTTTTGAAGGTAGACTGCAAAATATGGCAATTAATTAAATATGAAATGTTCTATTTATCTTGAAAATGCCTAAAAAATTGAAGAAAACAAAGCATGTCTCAATTTGCCAGTCTTCTAGAGGAAGCAGCAGTTATAGTTCTTGACCTAATAGTTTAAACAGTCACATGTTTTTTCTAGGAAACTCAGGTACCAAAAATGTTCTGCCATGAGTTAATTATCTTAAAGTTGGCTCTAAAACAACTCTTCTGGTCATTTCTGCTGGCAATGCTTCAGTTTGAACAGACCACAGGGTGTGCACTGTTTAAAGGAAGAAATTTCAGTCTAATGAGTAGGACCATAGTGGATATAATTTTGGTTTGTGCTTCAGCAAATATTTTTAGATGTATATACATGTATACACATGTATATACATGTCTGTATACATGCCTGTACATACATATGCAGACAATATATCTATATATGCATATTCCAATATGCAAAAAGACCCCAAATTCACATGTAAAAAATACACCTATGCAAACAAATGTGGATGTAGGGAGATATATATATACAAAATGATAACTATAATTTCGTGCTTGTTTATGTGAAGGCAGATCAGGAAGGTTGATAGCACCCCTGTTTCCCGGGCAGAATTGCTGCAGGATCAGCAAAGCAAAGTAGAAGGTGATGTTTGCATTCACACTAGGTGCTCATAAATTACTCTTTCTAAAAGTGTGAAAAGTCACTCTTTTGTTTTGTGAAGTCAGCAAAAAATTTTTCAAATAAAGCCATGGAGTTTGCCAACAGTCCACCCAGTACTGCTGCACCAGAGCACCCTCAGTTACTTCAGAGAGAATCAAGAAGAGCTGCCATGTTCTTTATATAATTTTTCTTTTATTCTTTTTAATATTATTTTGGGACCCATTGGCTCTCTATGTCCCCACCCCATAAACTATAGCTCCCCTATTTCACCCTATTTCAGACATTTTAAAAAGATCCTTTCTGAAGGATAAACTTTAAGCACTGCCCCAGTGAATCTTCCTGAGACTTGTTTTCAGAGATTTTATCCTCTCCTCTCTCTTTAAACCTCTTATCTTTTAAGAGTGTTTTGGTAGCTGCTCATTTTATCCTATTCTAGGAATAAATTATTTCCTGAAACACAGGACAAAGTGCTTATTTTTTAATTTGCCTGAATCAGAATAATTCCTTTAACTATGGCATATTGCAAATGCACATTAACAGTAAAAAGGAGCCATTAGTTTGGTTGTCATCATATCATTATTTTTTTTTTCCTTTGATACAGGCTTGTCTGTATAAGTATGGTTGGTGCTTCTTTTGTAGTTTCTAGTCATTGAACTGGTGCAGTTCAGTGTAGTTAGATGGAATATTAAATTAATTGATAAATCTAAGAAGAAAAGTTTATTTAAATATCACCTGTTACAATTTGAAGGGGGAACTTTAGCCTAGATCATTACTGCAAAGACTGAAAATAAATTACCATTGGATGCAAAAGAAAAATAATGATAAGGTCTATATAATTCATTAGATTGCTAGTGGGAATATATAACAGAGACATAAACAGTTCTCTTTTTCATTCTTGCTAATGGAAATATATAACAGTGTCATAAACAGTTCTCTTTCTCTTTTCTTCTCCTGTCACTTCTGCTTGCAACTTCTCTCTCTCTCTTCTCTGGACTGGTCAGGGTATCTCTGTTTTGACTACTGTGTGAGGTAATGGGAAGGAGGGAGGGAGTGAGGGAGGAGGTAAATGGGTCCCCTGGATCCATCCAGGGGGGTCTGAGGAGTTTCTGTATTGTTTATAATTTGTAAAATATACACATATATATATGCATATATTACATATATTGTATGTTTGTACATATTCATTGCATTTCACATTTCTAGATTTTAGTTTGCCTGTAAATATAGCTTCATTTGCTTCCATCCCAAACTGAGCTGGTCTGGCAATTTTATTTTGGGGGGTAGTTTCTCCAAATTAGTTGGGGGGTAATTTCAACCCACCACATCACCAACTTGTAATACACATGTAAGTATGCACTGCTATAACCTCAATGATGAACAGCCTTGAAAATAAGCTGTACTGGTTAACAGTAACAAGTGATGGTTTGCTGACTAACAAGTCAGTTCAAAAAGTCTGACTGCAATGTTATCTGTTTGGAGAAGGACTTATGTTTCAGAATACTAGTAATGAAAACAGAGATTGATCTGAATGAATTGACTACAATGATGCAAGATGCAGTTATGCCTTTGAGGCACTGAACTACAACAGGAGCACTGTGAGATTACCAGAGGCACAATGTCTAATAAATTTCCCAGCAAATCAGGCTGAAACTGTATGCTCTGAGGATGGTGCTCTGTGATTTGAAAGAAGGGGGACAATCTCAAGTGGAGGGGGCCAATCTCTTTTGGTGGTGCACAGTAGCAAGACAAGGAACAATGGATACAAACTTGAACATAGAGGAGAAACTTCTTTACACTGAGGGTGATGAAGCACTGGAATGGGCTGCCCAGAAGGGTTGTGGAATCTCCTTCTCTGAAGACTTTCGAAGCCCGTCTGGATGCAGTCCTGTGCGCACTACCCTAGGTGATCCTGCTTTTGGCAGAGGCATTGGATTTGATGATCTCTGCAGGTCCCTTCAAACCTCTCACACTCTGTGATTCTGTGATTCTCTCTGAGTTCAGTTTCTGGCTCTGCTACAGATTTCCCTCTAGGCAAATCACTCACATCTTGCTATGCCTCAGTTCTCCATCTGTAAAAGGGAGATCATAATTCCCAGCTTTGCAAAGAGTTTGTGAAGATTAGTTTATTAATGTTTGAAAGGTGTGCTGCTGGAGAAATCTCTGTCTCAAGCAGGTTGGGAATACAGCCTCAACAATACCTCCTGAAGTGCATGTTCTTTTGGGGACATACACCTTGTTTTCTTTTTCCCTGGTTAGTGAGAGTTGCTGCAATCTTCTCACTTCAGACAGTGCACAGGCTGGAAAGAACTTGCAGTGAAGGGAATTGTCTGAACATCCATGAAAGATGTGAAAAGAGTCATACTTTTGTTTTTTTATTCTTGTCTCTATCCAGGTTACGCACTGATTTTGTTATTGAGAGTTTTTGTCATGCAGTTGGCTCACACAATGAGAGGTTTACCTGCTTCTGTCTATCCATGGCAGAATGTAGCAACTGTTGGTCGCTAATTAAGCAAAAAAAGACGGAAATCCTTCCCTCTGCAGTGTCATTATTCAAACAACATTTAAATGACTATGGAGAACTAGTTTAACATTCTTAGTACACTATCTGGCCTGATGGCTCTCATATACACTATGTCATAAAATAGATGACAAGAGAAATACTGTTCTGTTCCAGAGCTGGATTTCCAAATCATCCCTCTGCAAGTTTTAGTCCTCCACCTTCAAAAGAAGTTGACAGTAAGTTGTGGACTTTCTCAGGAAAATCCATCCAGATGAGGTGAAGGGGCACCAGATCATGGACGTTATACTAAGTAGTAGTCAAAAGATCCTTTATGAACAGTATTTATCAGGAAAAGGCCAATGGAAGAATGAACTCTTTGCAGTAACTATTTTAGACTAAGATAAAATTTAGCCCTAAAGTTTCTCTGATTAAATGATATTTGCAGGAACTTTCTAGGGTTGAACACTTTTATCTGAAAACAGTGTGAGAAGGGAACACTGAAGTAGAGAGACTAAACAACTTTCAAATTCATGTGGCAGTCTCTGTTTCCTAAGTAAATTCATCTGTGGGAAGAACTTGTGCCTTTCTAACAGAAGGTGGTCCTGTTCCACATGGTGATCATCCTGCACATGAAGTTTTTCAGTGAAGAGTTGAAAGTGAACACTTTTTGACTAAGGTGTTAATAAGTTTGAATAAAAAATTGCTAGTAGCATGCTGACAGCATGTGGGTGGTTTCAGTGATAGCTGGAAGATTCTCTGGAATATTCCACATTTTCCTTTCTAAAAGATGGTCCCAAATATTCATTATTGGAAGAGAATGCTCTTCTGAATCATCTGATTCTGCTCATCTGATATTCCTAGAGAAAATAGTTTAAGGCAATATATTAAGAAGAGAATTTGTAGTTACAGTACTTAGAATCCTTGCCTCTGTAATGTATAATAATAATTCATACAATTATGCAAACAGGTTTAGAACATCACCTATTTATTTTATTATTTACATAGCAGAGGAATAAAAACTTACAAACCATGGGTCTCCAGACCTTGAAAATGCAGCTCTTCTGTGTATGATGCTTGCACCAGCATGGAAGAATGGAATCCCAACGTGCAGCCTGGCTTATGTTCAGCACAGCAGTTAGCTGTAGCCTGGGGGGTGGGAGAAAGGCAACCTTCATGTTTTCATATACTTACAAAAAGGGAACAAAGACCCTGATGTTATATTGTTTAAGCTTTCCAGCATTCCTGGAGTGGAAGTCTGTGTTCTGTAAAAGCACTGGCTGGGATGATATTCAACCACACGCTTAGTCTTTTGCACCGTGGATATATTTTCTGTATTGGTATTACTGCTGTTTAATAATTGCTAAGTAAGAAAATTAGATCAGCTGTTATCAAGTTTTTACACAAATTGTGTTAGAGAATTTAGGAAATTATGTTTGTTAGATACAAAAATAGAGTGTATTTGGCATACCCACCACACATATATCAATATTTTTGCAAGTGTATGGTTTTATATAAAATATCAACTGTGTACTCACAGATGAAAAGAGTGGCTCAAAACAGACACAGAATGTCCTGCAGCATGCTGAAGTGTTTGAAGTAAGGCACTATTGAAGATTTTGATATATGTCAGAGGTTTTAATCTTAGCCAAGGCAACTGAATTTATTCAGTTTTTCTCCCAGTAGTCAGTGAAATTCAGTATGAAGCACTACCCTGGTGTCAGAAACGGCTCCTATTTAGGTCTCAGGTGGAGGCATTGGCACTGGGCCAGGACCACTGCCTGCTGAGGGCAGAGGAACATCTCCACCTGCTTGCTAGGGCTGTACTGATAGCAAAGCACGCAGACGGGGTGGGTACTGGGAAACCACAGTCACATAATGAAGCCCACAGTGAAGTCTTATAAGAAAGAATGTCAGCTCTTGACATCTTAGAAAACTGCTAAAATTATATTTAATATTGGGCTCCATAGACATAAAGAACCTGGAAAACATTTTATATGTAGATCCCTGTCCTCCCTCTTGATGAGGGAATACATCATTTTCCTGATTGATTTCTGCATGTCCAAGGATTTCTGTAGACAGGTAGGAGAAGTAAATGTGAAAGACTGATAGAAATAATTCCCTTCTTTCCAGTAACTTTCTCAAATTCTCTTCAGCAATCATATTCTTTTCAAATGACAATTATCACATTGTTTCCAAATAACATTATTGAAATACTAAAACATTCTATCAACAATTTCATGTCAATTTCATTTCTCTTTGTCTAGATTAAGCCTTGAAAATTTATCTCCATCTTTGTGCCCCTTTTTCCAATTGTAACAGTTTAGTGCAGAGGATAACTTGTCTGCTCCCCCAACACAAAAGTGAGGTGAAGGGTAACACACACAATGCAGGGTTGGGGTAAAGAGATAAGAGTCTAATACAACATGAGATAACATGAGCACAATGAGCAATTTACCTTATCTAATAATCTAATTAATTAATAAGTTATAATACAATGCAGGTCTAATAATACAATTCATGATTACCTTATCTTAGACTATTTGCAGAGGAGGCAGAGTGAAATATGGGAAAAACCCAGCATAAAACAGAGAGCTAAACCAGCAGCTACTGAGTCCCACTCATTCTGCCACCATGCCTGCAGAAAAGAGACTGCACCCAAGAAGCCAGAACCCAGACACAGCAACTGGAACAGGAAGCCTCTCATGTTGCAATCCAAATTTCAAGCTCCATAACACTCTGCTCCAGTCAGCACTCCCATTTTTGAAGCTGACATCACTGCAGCATGCTATGAATAATAGCAGCACATTTCTTCAACTGTAGGTTGATTAAAAACATATTGATAGAGAGGATATTATTAAAATAATGGGGCTTCATATCTCTTCTATAATCTTCCAGTTATCTTTAATCTGGGGTTCTTCACTCAGTCCTTATCATCCAGAATGTACAGAAGTCACCTAGCTTCTGTGACTATTGAGCACCAGCCTCACAGTAACAACCATTGATTCTTCTTAATTTCCATTGCATCTGAGTAGTTTAACTGATTAAACATTTGCACTTTGCTTGCAGCAGCTGGCTGAAATAGTGCCTTATGCAGTTCAATACAATCATCTGTACTATTTTTAAACAAAATCTGAAGTGTAACACTTAAAACATTTCAATGCCACAGGTAATTTCAATTGCCTACAGATCTGAGAAATAGAACTAGAAAAAACCAATCCAAATTAGTCTTGTTTATCTAAGCCATTATGATCAGCTGCTTGCGTTTAGACCAAAGAAAGTCCTGTTGACCTTGGATGTGCGTGATTTTTCACCAGTTAAAACTGGTATCCTTTAACAATCATTTGCAGTAATAGCAGTCAACTGAGTGGGTTCTGTCAAGTTAATATGTGGATATGATTTTATCTAAATGTAAGCTGTTCTGTTTTTATGATTAGCCATGAAGAATTATATCATTGGGTGTGTAGGTTGGCTGTGTTGATTAAAGTCTGCC